>JAQFYH010000492.1:0-12441 GCA_034694405.1 Scolopendrellopsis subnuda
ATGGGAAAAACCAAATATTTATTCGTTACATTATCGTTTGAATGGCATCATAAATTGGGTAATTGTCGATAATTGTGTGCAACATCACTCGTGTCCTTGCCAATTCCACAATTTCCCTCGCTATCGCTCGGGGAATTATCGAATTGGCAAGGACACTCGTTATGTAGCATACTGGGTACAATGTGTAATCGCCGCCCTCCTCATATACCGTACCCTCCTGCATAAACTCGCAAAACCGAAATTATAAGGACCGTTTTGCAGTTATTTTCACACGAAAGTGACTCTTGTACTATTGTTTTTTTCTTCCAGAAATTTTTCAAAAATTTTTTAAATGCAGTAAAAGCATGCGAGACATACAAAAACGAAAACAATATATTATTATAAATTACACTATCCGCATATTCTGCGTTTTTTTTTATGCGCAAATATTATAAGTACAATATACAAATGATGTTTTTTTTTCTAAACAAATTTGATTTGTTGTTAAAAAAAAAAAAATCAGACATGTCGGATGTTCCGAAAGTTACGGGAGAAAGAAATACTTATTGCTGCTATGACGTAAGTATAAATATTCAGTAAAAGGGGCAGCAACAGCAACATTATTATACATGTTTTTTAATGTCTGCGTTCCATTAAGAACCTGACATCGTAAAATGATAAGCGACTAAATGGATGTGAAGTAGAAATGTTTCAATCAGTGTTCATTCTGAAAAACACAACGCTGATAATATTCAAAGAATCCGTGTTTTTATAAACGAAAAAGAGGGGCAAAACGATACTTTTGCATTCTTACGCCGCGAGGTAATTTAAACAATCAGTGAGAATTTCGAAACATGGGGTAGATATCTTTAAAAATTACGAAATTCAGCATCTTTAGACTCTGCTAATGGTCTATTAGATTCTAATTTTATTTGCCGGAAGTTATTTTTATTCCATTTTTTGTTCGATATAAGAGAAAAAAATTGGTGGAGGTGCGGGGTAGAAACAAATCTGTTGGTGGAGATTGCGGGGTAATTTAAAATTTCTTAAAAGTTGAATAAAAATAAGTTATCTTATTCCATTTTGTTCGACAATTCCGATATAAAAACACAAATTTGTGGAAGTGCGGGGTATATGGTGGGAAGTTGCGGGGTATTTTTAAAAGTTCTTGAAAAATATAAAGTTTTAAAGTGAGTTGAAGCTTTCGGAACATCCTACATGTACGTACCTTCTTATACACTCTTTTTCTTTCTCTTTTTTTTTACAGCGCATGCGCTTTCCTCCTCAAATATTCCTTTTAAAGGGGGGGCAGTGGAATTTTTTTTATTAAAAAAACCTTTCGAATGACTGATGAGAGAACGACGATATTTTATACACTCTATGATACAAGCTTAATAATAAAAAGATGGATAAATTTTTTTTAAAGTATTTCAACAGCAAAGAGAAGAAAAACTGTCTGCACTTTTTGTTGTTGTTGCTTTTTTTTCAGTCTCTCTTTTTTTAATGTTCGATGATGCAAAACACTAACACCGATCGTTCTTGTAGCTGGAGGGGCTGAGGGTCGCCGGTCCCGTCATCCCTCCGGTCCCTCCGCCTCCGTTAGCAGTACGGCTGTAATAGTACGATGGATCTGAAAGCGAAAAAAAATGGATGCTCTATAAAACAGTCATCATAAAACTATTCTAATCGAGCAAAAAATTTGTGGATCCTTTTGAAAGATTCCTGTTAATTAATTTGATAACTCGCTCTATAAAACAGTCACCATAAACTATTCTATAATAGAACGAAAAATTTGTGGATCCTTTTGATAACGCGCTCTATAAAACAGTCAGTTACGGAAAACTATTCTAATTCTCATCCTGGATATTGTGGCTGAAACGCGCTCTATAAAACAGTCATTAATATGAAACTGCTACATGGGAACTATTCGAATCAAGATCCGAATCTAGGACTTCTCGGAGGAGGAGTACACTCCACAATAAACTCGCTATCTGTTTGGGGGAAGTGAAAGCCTAGCGGATATCCTAGGTGTATCACTGAGACCATTATTCTGAACAGCTGCTGCGACCCTTTGGGAAAAAATGGTTTGAAAAGGAACGAATAAACCAGTGTGAACGTGCCTTTAGAATTTTAGATGAGATTCTGACGGCTGTTAGTAGCTGCGCCGTTGTTTGTTTTGTAAGATATTATTTAAATAAATATATTAAACGACTTCTATGTAATTTTATCGTCGTATACATTAGGCAAAAAGGAATTTTCTAAAATAATATATGATATACGGATGCGCAGACTTGGAATTTCGCCGTCGTGGTGTATAATCTTTTTTTGTTGTTGCCCCATGAACGTAAAAACGCTACTGTACATGAGAGAATAATAGCAGACCTGCTTGGGAGGGGGGGGGGATGCAACAAAAATATGGGCCCAACAGAGTAACTGCGGGGCTCTAAAATACAGTAGCTGCTTCTTCCTTGGAATATTATTATCTCATGAGTTTATGCAGTAATAATTCACTAAAACCGATGGGAATATTACGTTTACACGAATCTACGCGGAATCCGGACTTCATTCACGATATTCTCGCATCGTAGAACCTACGAACTTCTCTCCTTTCCTGGTATAACTATAACCTTCAGTATATTAAGATAGATGACGTTTCCACCAATTAGGCAGAATTTTAGATTTCGGATTCGTACTGCGCGTGCTCAAAACTTAAAACGTGTAGTTGGGCGTGCGCAAACAGTGTTTCACGTATAAAAACTTCTGCGCATTTCGGTATAGGAATACATTCGGTACCGCAGCCCATAGACATTGAAAAGGAACAGAAACATATTTTTGCTTGCTGCTGTATACGCTCTTTAAACAACGTGAAAGGGATTTCTCTCTGTCCTCTCCTGATTACTTATAACTCCTTGATGGAACAGAATCATTTATTCCCCTGCAGGGAAAGGAAAATATAGTTTTCCTTCGTAATAACTCACAATTAGTACTTACTAAGTAGGCCGCCAGTGCTGTAGCCGTACGCTCCGTAGGTAGCCGCCGAGGAATACTGACTGTACGTTGGAGTGTAGGCGTATTCCGTGCCCGGAACCACAGCCCCGGGGACCGCAGCGCTCGCCACTGTTCGAGAAAAACAAGGAAAGATTAATAAGACAATGCGATATGACGAAATTTTATAAAACCGCGCGCGGCTCGACGTGAGTCTGAAGAAGAATTCTCGAGACGTGACAGTCGCTCAGAATATTGTGTAATTACTCGTAGGTTCATAAGCGGTCAAGGGGAAGGGAGTAAAAACAAGGGTTGTATCACAAGGAAAAAATATGTCTCTAAATTAGATTTTCTTAGAAGATTTCGTAAGATTTCTTTCTTTTAGAGGGTGAAGGAAAACAATTCAAAATAAAGTAGGAATTAAATTTTGAAGTTTGGAACCCGATCAAAAATGTCGTTACTCTCGTTGAAACCTCCATCGGGAGAGTATGGCCAACCTTGTAGACGCCATCTTGTTGAAATCAAGATGGCGTCACCCATGCAGAAATTTGACCATTCTCTCCTTATAGAGGTTCTAGGTGAAATCACTCGGGAGAAGGATCACTCTGTTTCACGTTATAAAATTGGTCAGAGTTCGTATTAAAAGCGTGTTTCAAAAATTACTTGAACCATAAGTGCTATATGAAGTCTGGGGTTTACTGTTTATTACATTTTAACCAAGTTGGCACAAGATTAAGCAATTTTAATATGGAAATTACCAATCAGATACGTTCTCTTACGAAGCTGGTTTTTACTAGCGAATCGTTAAAATTGAAATAAATTTTCTAACGCCAAACACACTCGCAAGGGGGAGACAGTGGCGCGTCCAACTGGTCTGCATTTTCTTTGGAACAGTAAATCACCCCAGAGAGGTCACATAGCTCTGGTAATACAGTAGTGGCTTTCGAAATTAATTTCAAAAGTCAGGTTATTACAGTACTGTATTGTTAATGTGTTAGTAATAAACAAAAACTTGACGAACTCACATTTACAGGCATTGAATAAATTATAAAAATACACCCTTAAAAATTATTATGGTTAACCAAAGTACAACGTAAATTATGTTTTTTTTTTCCATCTTAAACCAAAAAGATTATTATTTTGTGCTAAATCAATGACCCTTTGGTGCGTTCAGTGCCTCTGGTGAGACAATCCCGGCATACACACCAACCGACGGGCGACGGCGTTATGTTTTGCCGCTAGAGGCGCCCTTTTTTCCCATTACCAGCGCCTCTAGCGGTAATCCCAGACATGAGAGATGTCCAAAATATGGCGCTTATGTCAGAGATTGTCGCTAGAGGCGCTGCGAACGGAAAAAGGGCGAATTTAAACGGGACACAGGAAAAATAAACCATCACCAATAAGTTGATTAAAAAAAGAGAGAGACAGATGTAGGAGCGTCTTAGCAACGAGCAAGGTCAATCTGACTTGCCTGATGGGAACTGTCCTATGGAAGGGAGAGGTGAATAGGAGGGCGTGGAGGCGCAGGAAACCACCGCAGAAGGGACAGGCTGTAGGACGGTGAGGGTGCCTGAGGTTGGGGTTTCCGCCTTACTCGGCGAGGGACTAGTTGGAACTTCCGTGTTACCTAGGTAACGTGCGTAGCATGCTACGTCATTACCGCCATGCACTATAAAAAACATACCATAGCAAGGCGTCAAAAAAATGTGGCGAGTGCAAAACTAAAGAAATAAACTATATTAACAATTTACTGGGAAGATCTGCTTGGGCAGGTTGTACACCGTAAAAAAGTTGATATTTTCATTTTATACATGGTGGTGCAACCCGCCCCAAGAGAAAAACTTATCAGAAAATCAATCCGATTTTTAAAAACATGTTTTTGATCATTAAATCTAATCGAAAATAATCTGGCAGCACTTTGGAACAAGATGGCATCCGCCTGTTACAAGTTTCAATGAAATACGCAGTCGATCCAAATTTCCAGACCAGTTTTTACTTTTTTTTAATACGTTGTATAAAAATATTCGATCTTCCCAGTAATTTGTTACATGGACCGATTCACAAAATGCATGAAAAGTAAAAACGTAACCACGTTCCGCTTATCTTTGAGACTAATAAGCGAGTACACATTGGCTATGTTTTAATAGTGTTTCTGTGAATCGATCCCAATGAAAGCAGGCTGTTTGTTTCAATAAACAAATAAGCATACACTCCAAAATCTGTAAATTATTGCAATATACAGTTCCGAGTCCAGTAGAAAACTCTGCTGCTGGCAACGTGATGTCAACCAATGCCAAGCTATATTTTGTGATCATTCCGAGCTTTCCATTGGTTGACATGTTACCGGCTGCCCGCTGCCACCTCTTTTGTTTTCCCGTTTTCTACTGGACTACTTCGATTTTTAAGTTAAAATACACTGTCAAAGTTTTTCTTTATCTACCGTAGTAATTTTTTTTTAAATAATATTATAGAAAGAAAATGTGATTTTGAGCTGCGCTCGTGCACAAAAAGCAGCTGGTGAAGTGAATTTTATCATGATAAATATCGTGATATCAAAGCGTGATAATGATAATGAGGGTGCAAGAAAATGAAATAAATAAAAGATAATATTTCCATGCAATAAAAATGAATCTCGCAGTAAATTAAATGCAAAATATTGCATGCAAAACCGATGGTTTATTTTTCACCGCGTTTTTCAAGAATTCACACACATGGGAACCAAAAATAGAACGCCTCACAAGAAAACCCCCTTCCCTTGTTAAAACGCAAAATTAAAACATCTTACAAAGGGTTAAATTTTGTTGGTCCCATTATAGCCTAACTGTCTTAAAATTCGGCTGATTTCACTATTTGGCTTGGCAAGAATAACGAGTACCAGTAATTAATTTCATTTCCATTTTAACAACACTGAATAAGCTCGAACAAAATTGTGAGACAAATACAGTATTACGGGTCATTTCTTTTCTGAATAAAACTACATTTCTCTATTTTATAAATTTACTTCAAAAGACACATGACACAATATAACTTATGGTGAATAAAACTAGCTGTAAGCCCGTCCTATGGACGGGAGAGATTAAACCACACTGAATTTTAAACATTTTATGACTGTTAACACTTACAACTGGTTAAAATAACCAATAGTTGACGTAACAAAAATTCCCATCACCGAATATTAATGTGACTAACTACCTGCGGCGTATTGGTTGTTGTGATGTTGAATGATCGTTCCGTCGTGATTGACCGTCACCGTCTTCATTTCCGACATACTGACCGGGGTCAGCGGGGTCAGGGAGGCGCTTCCTGTGACGTCAGAATACGATACATTTAAAAACCCTTCCCTCGATCCAGTCGATCGTTTAATCTTCGTTTTCAGATTAGTTAGAGGCCCAAAGAAAAAGGAAAGATAATAGAAACCCAGAAAACGAAAGGAGAAGTAAATTAAGGGATCGTAGTTCCAGTTTTCTCCAACTAGGGCAGCACTGTAGCTAAGTTAATCTGTAGGGCCTACCCGCCACTCACATTATTCTACTGTATCAAAACAACGTAAAAATATTGGGTAACAGGTCAGAAAAAAATCGTTTTTTATGAAGTTAAAAATAAATTATTAATTCTGTAAGTATCCGGTACCGGTATTTATCGAAATTCCCATTAAGATCTCTGGTCTAGGTGGCGGGGATGGGGGACTGCTGTTCCCACTACCCGTAGGGAATAAGCGGGCCTAAAAACGAGAAGTGGGAAAATATTTTTATTCCGTTTTCGTTGTGTGTTGGCAGCAGTAACTGCAGAAAGATTTTTTTCCCCTTCTTAGAGTCTCTGCCAACGGGACTCGAGATGGTGGGTATTGATCGAAAGAAAATAATAATATATGACCTGCTGTAACCCAGAGAAGTAGCTGGAGTTACGCGCGGAGCCAAGACGGCAACGCCTACTCTCTCTCGCTTGTGTTAACAATGGTGTATGAAGTTATGTAACATTTTCGGAGAGAGCTTTGGCGCTGAGCTCAACTTCGCTCGAGCCGTATAAAAATGTCTTATAATGTTTACAACGATTAGGCCTATAAATACACCGCATTCTTGCCAAAACCTTCACCGCAAAACCAGCCGAAAAAAAAATAAAGCCACAAACCGCGACAGCCAATATGAAATCAGTATTAGAACCATCACCCGTAAAGAATACGTCCAGAAAACCGTCTTGAGAAAATTCTACGAAATACGTGCTATTCGAAATAATATTATACCGTATAACTTTGAGATCAATTTCAGAGAACCAATCAACAGTCACGTTAAGAAATGTAAAAGTCCTTTGCGATGGTCGTGAATTGGTCCCAGTTAACCGCTCTACAGTATTTATTACGAAAATTTAGTTTACCCGCTATCAACAGATGTTCAATCCACGACTATCGCTAAGCGATTTGCTTATCTTTGAAATTTTGAGGGTTGTGAAACCACATTATGAAAGACAGTAACCTAGCCTAGGCACAATTCACTAAGCAAAACATTTTTCTTAGCGGACATTCGTGAATTGGTTCCAATAAAACCCATATTATACAGCACTAATTTATTACCAGTACCTGTAATATAGGTACAATTCACTAGCCTACTCCACCGCTTAGCAAAAATATTTTGCATAGCGGATAGAGACGTGAATTGGTACCAATTAAACCACATTATTTATTATAGTCAATAGGCAAAATTCACTACTCCATCGCTTAGCAAAAAATACTTTGCTTAGCGGATAGAGACGTGAATTAGTACCAATAAAACCGCGATTATGACAGAATGCGCTCTTACCTAACGGCGGCGAATAGACGGCCGTCGTCTGCGGTTGCGGCGCGTGTCCTATCGAGTTCATGGTGTCGTACACCATCATTTCCTGTTTGAGCTGCTCCGACGGCGTCGTGCTGACGACGCTCGTCGTGTAACCGCTGGTGTCCACGAAACCCTGCATACTGTACGGAGAACCGTTACCGACGCCCGCCGACGGAGGCAATTCCAGCGACGCCGACTTGTCGTCTTGTTTGAGCGGCCATTTTTGTCTTTCGAACCACATCTGAAAATCGGATTCCTATATTATTAAAATGAGCGGAATTTCGTAGATGAGGGAGTGTAAGCGGTGCACTTGTTTTGATTGCTACGCATGCGCTGTACTAAGAGAAGAGCCAAAATTCTTCATAAAATTCTTCATAAAATTTGCAAGGTTCACCGAATCTACTGAGATGACGAACAAATACTTACGTTCGAATACAGCTGATCACCGTTGAATTGTGTCCTCTGTCTTTTGACTTCGTCGTCCGTTTGCCCGTTGACTTGATCTCTATCAGGATCCACTGCAAAAGACACAAACAAAATAATTTTTATATTTTTACATTTTAGGAACAATTTTTTTTCCCTCACCTCCTTCCGTACAAATGTCGGCTATAAAAGCTCCCCTGAGAAAAGGCAATAAAAATGTTTTATCTACTTTTTTTCTCCTCCTCCCGCCCACTCGTAAGTCTGCACACGTCACAATTTGACCCTATTGAAAATCGTCAGTGACACATGCTGTTCTTATCGGCCCCTGATCATGAGCCCAAATGCATAATATTTCTGGATATACAACACTGATAAAAATACAGGGTGTTCAATCATCTAAATGGTTTCAAAGAGGCGTAGTACGACTTTCACAGAAGGCGGCATTTTGAATGTGAATTTCACAGCTCTGTTTTACGCAATTCACGTCATTTCGACGTGGATTTTGGATACGTAGACTAAGCCTATCAGGAGTGGACTATGCCCCACCATATCTCAATTCTCATCATTTTTCCGCAGTTTTCAAGCTTTTCAGAAGGGAACTTCGCTCCATAGACTCCCATGTTAAAATTTTCAAAACTTTGGCCACGCTAATCTCGTTAAATACTTGGTCAATTTTCTTAAACTTTTTTTATTTGATATAGGTTTTTTAAGTAGATTGCCATATCATCTTATTTTGACATTAAACGCGGTAAGTTTTATGTATTTCGAATTTTAGTGAACCATTGAAATTGCTTATTTTTTCAACTAAAAAATAAAATTAATAGATATAAATTACTGAATTAATTTTTCCTTCGCATTTTCCTTCGCGAGGAAGGGTAGTAGCCCCCATACCCTTCGGATTGGGTTACAGAGGAAGGGTAGCAGGGTGCCCTTTCTATCTTTGAAAAGGCCGCCAATTTTGAATTTTGATTTTGTCCATGTGCGCGTGCGTTTAAAAACACGCTCCTCGTGGATTGCATCTCGCGCTTTCGTACGTTGGTAAAAAAAAATTCGAAGTAAAAAATTTCGTTTTTGTCTGCAGTTGAAAGCGAAAGTTGAATATTTTTTAATCACAAATCTTCGTTATAATTTATTATTTATTGAAAAATCTGCGCTCAACATTATGGCGGCTTCGGATATGGTGCAGACCCTGACGAAGGACGTGAAGATGCCGTTCTGGCTGTTCGTGATGGTCATGGTGCCGACCTGTCTCTTCTCGGTCCCGCTGTTCCTCATCAACAAGTTCTTTTTGGAAAAGAAATGAATGGAAAAGAAAGAACCATGAATCGCAAGAAAAAGGAACCTTTATTTTGAACTAATTTGGTGAAAAAAGACCGTATAAATAACGTTTTTTTACATCCGAAGAAAACATTGAACGAATTTCAAAATTTTATCCAGAAGGAAAATGGCGTCAAAAAAATATTTTCAAAAAAACATTTTTCGTTGAAGAATCCGGAACTTTTTAAAATAGAAACTTCGTCTTTAATAATTTTGGAAACTGTAAAAGCTACGACTTTTGAAAATTGACAGGATCGAATTTGTGCAGTTAAGAAAAAAGGACCTTTTGAAGATCATGGAACTTTACGCCCTATCAAGCTCAAGAAATGAACTAATTTGAATTTCACATAATTATTGTATCCTTAATCATATTATAACTAATTACTGATTAGAAAATGTTTATTAGAAGTTAAAAAAATAATGTATTAACAGCATGGTTCGTGTTTTGCTCGTAGTCGGCCCTGTTCGGCCCGTTTAGTCCCTCTCCCCTTCCCGGGATTTGAACCCATGACCCGCAGAATGGCTCGCATGCACCACCTCGAATTTTAGCCTAAAATACGGTGCCTTATCATACGGTCCCGATTAAGATCCACGACTAAGCTTAGAAATACGTAATTTTGCATGCTGAGGGAACGGATGACTGTGTCAGACGCGAATACTTCTGAAACACCATCTGTTTTATCATCCTCGCCGCTTATCTGGCAAGGACAGAAGTTCAAACTGTCATTGTATTGAGAGAGAGAAAACAATTATTAGAACAAGTAATTATAAATGAGATAACAGCGGACCCACCGTTTGTAATGGCAGATCAGGGAATAGAGCGAATTCATTTGACTGAGTGATATTTAGAATCACCAGTGGGACAGATAGATCATCGTCGCAGAAATTGCCCTTTTATAATAATGTCATGATTCCCCCCCCTCCCCCCCCGTTCGCCGGCCTCATTATCATTCTGCTTCTGTCGACGCGAGACTCGATCGCTTGTCGAGTCCGGCAGTCTGTTTACTATAGATTGAGAAAGGGATGGACACCGGAAATTAGTTAATTTGTAGTCTACTTTTTTTTCCCGTAACACCTAAAGGCGGTGCTCACGGTATCAGGGTACGCTAGCATGCAGAACTCCAACCTTTACACCACCAATCTAGTCCAATGAGGAAGGCAATTTAGCTTTCTAAATACTGTGCACGTGTCTACAACGTAAAGTGTGGTAAGATTTTGATAAGACGTAAAGTGTCAATTTATTCATGCAGAGAATAAAGAGACGGAGAATACCTTATTTTAAATTGGTAAAATATCTAGGCTATCGCATTTTCGACATGAATGCACACATCTCTCTACATTTTAGAGAAGTGTACCGAAGAAACCAACTTCTTCGATGTTTAAAACATAAGTTAAATTCTGAACATCGGCAATGATCGGAAAAACAGGGCTGTTTACTTATTAGATTAGAATACACGGGAAAAGATCAATCCTATTCTGTCAATGCTTAAAAACGAGATACTAACGTGCATACTAAATATGCGCCGCATAGCTATCATCGTAATCACCTATTACCGCGATCATGTTTTACTTTTTTTTTCAAAGCATAATACGCTATCACCGATTTAATTGAATAGCCATTATGTTGAACAGGATGCGATCACTTCGGGGTCGCGTAAAACTATCAATTTTAAAGGTCTGTTAGATGATCTTTTTCAATGGCTTCCAGATAATTTGCTAATTTTTTTTCCATGCCACATATTTTTCGACAAAATCTCGTCAATTCTCATCGCTTAAAATCCGAATATCTTCCTATACGTAACTACGAGAATATGGTGCTTTTTTATAGATTTTTGGGGTTAGGAATCTGTGTCTATCATTCACCCTTTTGTTCTAATTACAAGGGAACGTTACTTGCTGGCAATTAGGTTTTATTCTGGCAAGTAGGCTATCACACCTTTCACAGTGTAGTTTCGTGTTTGTGGTTGACACAGAGTTGACAGAAAACAAGCGAAGAGTGATAAACACATGTCCTATAAAATTGATTTAGCCTACGCGAATATTTTCGTGGCGGATAAGTGATAGCGACAGTTTCCTAACCCCAAACTTATCACTCTGCAGCAGATTTCGGGAAAAACATGTTTTAATTTGGCTTTTTGATCAGTCAATTTAAAGAAAAATTGTCCCCACAGCTATTCTGGTCACGTTTTTTCTCGGAAATATGAAAATGTTTTTCTTTTCAGTCCCGTCAGAAGATTTGCTCTCTATACAGCGCCGTAGCACTTTAGGTAATTAAGCAATTTCTGATATTGAAATCCTAGCATGTAATCTATTTGATTGTCGCCTTCCATATGCTAGGGTTTGCCTGTAACTGTATCCGAATCCCTCGTTCGCTCCCCAGTGTGTCTTTGCGAGAGCCAGATATCCATTTCATGTAGCGCGGCGGTGTTAAATTGCTACTGCCTGGGACGAGGGGGGGGAGGAGAGAACTCGGGTACGAAGTTGGAGTTTTGTTACTACGGGGGGGGGGGGGTGAGATTTATTCGCCTTTTTTTATAGGCCTACGTTACACGTGCGATATGCAAACATTGTGAAGGGTGTTATTATTCCTCATGGTTGGGGGAAACCCCGGGATTTCTGCTCCCGCTACCCGCAGGAATCAAGCAGTTTCCTGAAAAAAATGTAAAGGGTTTTCGAATGGGTTCTGCTCAGCAATCGGCAGGAAAAAAATAGGTTTGTAACGATGGCTTCCTGGTAAGAAATGTATTATTAGGGACAGAGTATAAAATTTGTGGGGGTACGATGCGTAGGATAGTACATTACTCTTCAACAAAGAATAGTTACTTTTTTGAAAAGAGAAACGATTCCTTGTTCGGCTCCGTTTTTGGACAGAGAAAACTGTTCGTTGTTCAGGCCTAAGTTTCTAAAACCAGAATAAATAGACATC
>JAQFYH010000493.1:0-12433 GCA_034694405.1 Scolopendrellopsis subnuda
ACCAATTTCCGGACGAAGATTATTTGTAATTAAGTGTAGTATCTTCAATGTATATATTTTTAAACATTTTTTTCATTGTAAATAAAATTGCAACTTTTTGATAATCTCGTTGCAACTTTTCTCTGGAAAAATTGCAACTTTTTTGTCGCCCTAATGATCGGTATTGATACGATACGACGTAGTGGAGTATAGACGTTTAGTACATTAGGGGAAAGAGATACCCGCATGACCGCTTTTTTTGCGCAACATAAAAAATGGAGGGAAGTTCCTATACCCCCTTCCGAAATAACAAATTCTGTTGTATGTTCTAGAAAATTTCATAAAGTTCTGATGCCATTTCAATAAGTTGTCAGCTACTTCATTGAAAGATGTTTCTTAATGGTATCAGACTATCAGTATATGTCTATTATATAGGCAAGCGTCGAGGATTACAAAACCTTTGAGATCCCGATTTCAATTAGGGGGAACCCTGTCATTAGGGCGGCCATCTTACTGAAGAGAGAGATTTGTATCATCTATGTGTGTAGGGGCAGGGCTTCGCATGCTGCAATGTACGAGACCACCAACTCTGTTTTAACAAGCCGGCAACAACATACAAATCAATAGTCGAAGGGGACTGTAACGCACTTGTTCTAAAGAGGTCAGGGGGAGTGGGATTGCAAGGGGAAGAAGTGTGGAATAAGAAAACTAATGTACATGTCATGTACAAACATTTTCGCGCAAGACCACACTGGTTGTCGAAGAGACCATTATGTTGATCGAAACGAAATCTTTTTAATTTCTTACAAGTTGAGAAAATTCATCTCCCATATCAACTTAAAGAAATTAATTTGTTTGGATTTTGGAATGTAATTCTTATTGGCGTTCTTGTGAATTGTGATGATGCTGTTGAAAACTTCCGCGGTCCAAAGACATAATAAAATATTGCGACGGAATTTGTAATCGTATACGATTACAAATAAAAGCTAAAATATAATCTGTATGAAAAGTGCGATATTCCAGAAAAGAAGTTTTGTAGTTATACTCTCCGAAAATTAATTAAAGCCATTAATGACAAAATAAAACGACCAAAGTAATGGATATTTCAACCCAAGCAAAAAAAAAACTGTATAGAAATGAAATTGCAGCCAATAAGAATTCTTGGGTTGTGAACTTGTGATATAAGCGGCCGAGACCGATAATTATACGACTATACGATTTTAAAGAGAATCTTCTGTCCCCCTCTCATATGCGAGTATTTTTGTCGCCGTTTTTTTAATCCTTCGTGGTCCACATTTTGCTTTGGTTGGAACTTGGACTGGCACTCACAATATTCGTATAATGAAAATAATGTGTTGTACTGTATATCGTTTTGGTTTAAAGTCAAAATGCAGTTGTTTATCGATTACGTTCTGCAAGAAAATCCTTTTTTTTTTTAACAGGAAACCCGAGACCTTCACCATTGTATAAAATACTGTTATAACTATTACAAAGAAGAAGAAGGAGAAGAAGGCATTAAGAGATAATGCGCATGTGATTGATGACCCAACCTCGCGTATATACACTTCTATCTTAATTTCTAAAGATTTTCTTCCTTTGCAGTACAAATGGTATCATAAAGCTTTCAGGTTATACCCGGAAATTCAAGGACTTGAAAATATAAAATAAATTAACGACGGAGGACAATGAATTCAATACTCTGCAGACAGTCGCAGTTAGAAAGAACAATTCTGTACTTCTAAACTCCCTGACACTTTCTCGGCGTCAAAAGACAGTCGTAAGTTATTAGTGAATATAGATACATTAGTTAATCAGTATTATTCGGTTTATTCCGTATATTGATTTGAAGCCCTCTTTTTAAGAGTCCAAAATTGCAGAACTATCAGAGCTATTATTTGTCCAGTCGTGCAAGTCCGTGTTTTTGCCGTAGTATACTGGGTAGAGTCATTTGGAAGAAAACAACTCACGAGTGCGCGACTTGACGACGTTGTGGTTCTTGATCGAAGTTTTATCGGTTCTTACTTTCACGATCAGATTGCTTTTTGGAGGAAAATAGGACGTCTGCTCGCCAGATCTGTCAACAAACTGCTTTGTTTTTATAGCTTTCCTTCCTCTTCTCCATAAAGTCACTATTTTGTCTCCATTTGTTCATTAGCACGTCTGTGACAAATCTTTCTTTTATCTTTACTTTTAGTATGTTTTAATCTAAATAGGTTGAGTCAGTGGCGGGCGCAGGAAAAATGTTCTGGGGGGGGGGACGAATAGGTGCCCTCTTCCTTCTGCATTTTCGGATAAAATACAGCGACAAATGAATGGGTTCCGCCACTGAGCAGAGGAAACTTGAGGCTTCATGCAATGATCGACACGAGCGCGGACTCCTAAGTCAGGGGGTCACCCATTCTTTTTCCACTGGGACTTGAACTCGGAACCCTGAGCTGAACTGCTGGTATCACTGCATCCCTTCCCCGTCTCCTACTGTATAAATGGGTCCAGACCGAAAGTAGAGAAGGCTGAATTTATATTATATTTTTATTCGACATCACGTAATACTGGAAGATTCGCGTATATTTCGGACTTTGCAGGGAAAGAGAAACAATCTTCCCCTTTTCTCTTGACACATGAAAAGAAGGGGAAAGGAACAACGTGGAACCGCCACTGCAGCTAGTCCGTAATATGCATTTACTCGTCGACCCGATGCGTCTAATTTTCTCCCTTTTTTATTTGAGATAGCATGGGAGAATCATGCATGAAACGACCTCTGGGCTTGCGATAGGCACGCGTTTATCGCATGACCTTGCCCAAGGTAATAAATGGATTCCGCCTTGGGGCTGAAACCGCAGCGTCCAATGAACTGGAACTTAATTTTATTATTGTTTTTTTTTTAAATTCTACTTTTCGTCCATTTACATCAGTATAATGACTAATGACGGAAATATAGAACTGGATGGCCAGTAAAAAAATTGTACGAACTCTGTACTGGTTTAAATACTGAATAATATCGTAAATTCTGTACAATTCACGTCAGCGAAACCATTTACGTAATAGAAGAAGTTTCATCTCAATCTGTTCTGATTCCATATACCGCGTGCATTTTAAAATATATATTTTTAGTTCGTTTATTCTCACGAATTTTTATAAAATCGCAAGTACAAGATGTTAGAAATTAGAAAATCCCAGTAAGAATTATTTCGATTTGAACATATTTGTATCAATATTTTAAACTCGAACCGCAAAAATAATCACCACTTCACTTGTATAATACGGAGTATCTTCTTTCTACTTGGGATATAATTTTTTTTTATCTAATTGTAAAACTATTGGCAGCCTGCTTCGTCTGTGATGCTGTTTGAAGATGTGAAACAGTGAATCTAATGAAATCACGCAATTAACCTATTAGCTAATTTTCTATACATAATTTGAAGGACATTAGCCTCGGATATTTTCACCAATTCACTGTGTACCGAGTAGTATGTGACTTGCACGAGTAAAACAAACAAACAAGCAAGCATTTTAATCTTTACCAAAATTGGAAAGAAGTCAGAGAACCAGAAGAATCCATTCGACGGCATTACATTTTTAAATTACAGAATAAAAATATAACATTCGACCAATTTTTCAGGACACAGAAGATTTCCCAATGAAACATACTTTCGCATTAATTTTATTATTTTAAAAGCAGAATATTGCTTATATAATCAGTCTGAATAGAAGATTTTTAACTTTTAACAATAAGTTATTTCACACTTCAACTGATCACACTGATAATAATGGTTTTGATTGGAACGTTTTCCCAAACATTTTTATTTTCCGTAAAATGGATGACTGGAACATTTCCATGAAAAATTCAGCGAAAGAAACAATCTTGTCAATGATATATTAATTCATAAAAATTATGGAGGAAGTCGAAGGCGTTTACCGGCCAGAACAACAATAGAAAATACAAAGAAAATTAGTCTTATTTCAATGACAGTTTTCTAACGCCTTTTGTCTTCATTATCGTTTGAATCAAAAGGGGGGAGTTGCAATAGAGACATATAATTTTCTGTTTTAAGAGGCCTGAAATGACAGATGATTGTGTGTACTATTGTTTCGTAAAGTTTTTAAAGAGAACTATTATTTGTTCTTTCGTTTGAAAATATCGACATTTCTACCTAATGCGGCAATATTCTCTACGTTCATAAACATTGCTACCTATATAGGCCTAACTAGTAATTTGTCACGTTAGACAAAAGGGTATAATGTTATTCTTTCTATTATCTATTCGCCGAGTGTTCAAGGTGGAGGAACACACGATCACGTGGCATGTCAATCGTGATCGAACCCGTTTTCTCTAGAACAGTTGTTCTGATTCCTCACCTCCACTGTCTGTTACGTTACCCAGCCAAAGCATACACGACGTAGCCCAAAGAGTTTCCGACGAGGGAACCGCGTTTGAAACCTCGGAAACTTCGCTAACTTAACCTTCGTTTAGAACATAATCGCGAAAAGAACTAGAAAAAGTTACTCTAAACCTAAAGTACAATTCACACATATCGTTATCGGCCCAATCAACTGCGCATGCGGCGTTGTAAGTCGGTGACTGTCGGTCATGTATTAAATCGGGCCGATACGGAGTATCTGTATGTGTGAATTGAACCTTACTGATCTAGCATTCTGCCCATAATCATTCATGAAAAAAAAAAAGGGTTTAAAATAATAAAAAAAAATATTGAGCACAATACGTTCTGTATATTAAAAATATTAAAACAAATTCGTCTGGGAGTCCCTTTAAAGTTTAAATTATAGCAGCTGCTGAACACGCATTGAAAAATTAATTTATTTACAAACTGGTTTGTCTTTTTCGCAGGCGGAGTTGAGCCTCCAGGGTGATGACTTCACACGCCAGATGTGGAAGATGTATTCGGCCGTAGAGAAGCTGGTCAGCATTCGCTCGCCAAATGCCAGTTCAGCCAACTCTCCGCGGTCCAGCAAGCCCGCTGCCTTGCCCGGTGACGCGGCGGACGCGAAATTCGCCGAACCGGTCGTTCCGCCGCTTTCGTCGGACCACGACAGCAACGAGGACGGCGATGACGAAGATTCGGGATCGCCCGAAACGGACGAAAACTGTCCCGTAACCGAACCGAAACGAATGGGACCGATGGGACCCCCCAGGGGACCGTTTCTCCCTTTCAATCCCCACGCTTTCAGAAGTCGCGGGTTCTATCCCAGGTACCAAGTTCATCCGCTTAAGAGACACAGCTCAAATCCGCTTTTGGAAACGATTCGAACCATCCAAGATGGCGCCGAATCGGACGACTGTTTAGACATGAAAAATGGCGCCCATCCCTCGTACCGTTTTCACCATCCCCACGACGTGATGAGCTGCAGCGACCTCATTCTGGATCCGGTGGGTTACGCCGGTTCCAATTCGATCGACAGCGGATATAAGAGTTCTTGCGCGACCCCCGATCTGTACGACCCGCTCCTGTACGGGTGCGATCCTTGGAGTCGCGGATCGATGAGAAACGACGCGGCGGCGAGGAAAGCCGCTTCGATAGCCGCCTTAGATTGGTGGAATGACGTCACCAAACCCCGAATTCCCATGGGAACCAAAGTTATGAACCGAAATTACGTGGTCACCGGTCCTAGTGCCAATAATCCCCAAGTGCTTTTGAATGGCAACCACCAGGGGGTCAATGGGGAATACGGAGGCCGAGACGCCGAAATCTCGCACTTGATGAGTTTACGACGAACGCTTCTGACCGCGTTGCACAGGCAAGAGTGCAACGAGTCGGCTCGAAGTTCGCCGGAATCGGTGATCAACTTCCCCTCCAACTTCCCTTCTAACTTTCCCCCAACTTCCCCTCGACGGGCAGTTTCTGCGAGTCCTCCCTGTCGTAGCCGTTGCGCCGACGACCCTTCCTGCGAAGAACCTCCTTTGACTTACTGCAAGTACCGCGCTCCCGGCAACACCTGGACCAACGGATCGCCCGCTAAAAGGAAATTCGTCACCAAACCCGACACCCAGCAGCCGATCGACCAGTTGGAAGATTCCCCCGACGTCTGGGGCGAAAACAGTTTTATAGATGCTAGTCCTGGAACCTTGGAAAAAGAAATTGATAATCTTCTTCACGGGACGTCCAAATCGGATCTGAGCCCACCGTCTCCCATGCCCGTGGGACACGAAGACCTTCCCGGCAGCTACGTGGCCATGCTGGACGACCACAGATCCAGCGTTGCGACGGTCAAGAAACTCAGAGGCAAGTTGCGTCTATTCATAGAAAGTAGAGTAGATCGAGTTTGAGGTCGCGAATTGCGAGTAAAAGTTTTATATAATTATATATTACACAGTTTCTGAATGCGATACAAACGATTCAATCGCATAATATTCAATGTTCAACTTCCTACTGCAAACTAACCTACCACTCGATACTCTGTAGTAATTCAGATATTTCTCTTCACTTCCTAATGACGTGCAATACCTGAAAAAGAAATCGTAACCTTGTGTTGCTGATGGTGAGAGATCGGACGAGATTGATGAAAGCACTGACATAAACAAGAACCCGCCCTTGCATTGAAAAATTAACTAATGTTCCGCATCGACTATCAGACAAATCTACGAGGCTGCTGCTATTTAAAATCCTCCCATCTTCAAATTTCAACCTAATCACGTTTTTATTCCGTAAGATAAATTAACTTGGATTATTAGTTGAACTTTCCCAATATCCTTTTCTCAAAACTCCCGCTGCGGGATCCTAAATAATATATAAAATTTCTACTAATTTATTATATTTTATTTCCTGCTGATATTTGCCCGTTATTCTAAAACTAATTTTAGTAGCTGCTGTGGGATGTACGAAATGAAACAATTTCCGGCTGGAGGTGGTGTTCGAATGTACGTTTAACTTGGTTTAGCGAGCGTGAATTGAGGGCTTTCTCCCTGTATGTGCTAGTGTAATACTCGGTATACCTCAGTAAATAAACAAACAAATCTCCCCCTCTGCTAACGAATTGAAATTTCCAAATACAGATTATTACCTAGGAGGGCTTGTGTCGATTGTGACACTTTAAAGAACCCTCGTTTTTTTACAGGAAAAATTTCGACCCATGTCCTCTGTAGCCCCAGCTTCCACAACCCGAAAAGAAAAAGCGGATTAGAAAGTGGATGAATGATCTTGCTGCTCTCTAAACTCTCAAGTGCTTTACGAACTTGAGAAAAACAAATTTGCATTTTAAATGAAACTTTTTTTTCACACAATGTTCCTTGTGTCGCCCCCCAACACCCTCTCCCTCTCTCTCCTCTTTTTCCATCCACTACTGATGTTGTTGCGTGTCTGGCTACAGTTATTGATAGGTTTAATAATGTAGTAATTATTCATTCCGTTCACGATCGTCTGTACGTAACATTCCACGTTTTCTCTCCCAAGTCTAAATTATCAGTGATAGCTCTCATACTGATTATCGGCTACCACCACAACTTCTGACTGGCTATTTTTCAACTGCTACATAGAAATTAGTTTATCTCAACTGTCACCCAGCTGCAGTCCCCTTTTGTGCGCAGTGGCTTTTCAAAAGGAATTTAATTTTGTTTAAATATGAATTTAATAACTTCATATTCCGTCTATAAGCGAGATAAGGTCTCTTTTGTATTCAAACAACTTTGCAGTGACAGTCAATAGACTAGAATATTATTGCGAAGTATCTTTCTTATCCATCCATTTTTGAACTCGCTGATTCCTTTCGAGTATTACGGGGATTTTCTGAGTTCGCTGTCTCCGATTTTCCTCCGCTGAAATCTAATCTTGTGAACTGTCAGTCAGATGATGTACTGTATTTCATCCATCAACAGTCTGTATCACTCCGTCGTCCCAGCCGTCTTTTATTCAGCCTTTCCTCTACCGTGTTACCAACAGTTTATAGATACACAAGAGTTAGCAACACAAGATCGTTCGCCGATCGAAACTCGTAGTTAGGGAAACTCCCGCTACGTGACAAACAGAGCCGTGCAATGAGCCATAGACAAACATCTGGTGTTTTTTTTATCTATGCGTGTCATATATCAGCTGGCACACATAGAGAGAAAATTAACAGATCTCGAGCGTTCTTCACTTCTCCTTGACAAGCAGCGCCACCGCGCGTCATCATAGAAAATGACTAACTTCGACCGTCGTTGCTTTCAAAATTTAACATTTGATTTCAATACAGAGTTGCTAACTCTTGTGTATCTATGGTGTTACGCTATGTCAGCATTATATATTCGATTAATCAATTATCGTGGATCGTAGCGCTGGCCCTGTGGTCTAACATTCTAACCGTTTGCTCTTCCAGATAGCTCAAGAAGACCGCGTAATTTGCCCAACGTCGCCATCAACCACTCGCTGCAAGACGTCACCTCGCAGCCCAAGGAGCGTCTCCAGAGGCACCCCGGCCAGGCCAGGCAACCCCAACAGAATATATCCAAGGTAGCGCGTTGCATGTTGAACATCATCGACGACTTCCACCGTCAAAAGCTCCTACAAAATCAAACCGTCACCGACGACATCAAAATGACCGAGTTGCTTCAGTCGAAAACGGGAATCGACCTCGAGAATTTGGAGTCGTGTCGTCGGCCGCTGTCCGACGACGAGCTGACGTCGCTGCGGGAAGTGACGCAGTCGATTACGCGACGCGCCGAGTGCGGGCAGCCCATTCTCGACAGAGAACCGTTGACGGGTGCGGATTATCACGTTTACGAAGAAATTCTCTACGATTTGGCGGCCGCGGCGGCAGCTTCGGGAAGGCCCGTGCGGTCCTCCGACGGACTGCGCGGTCCCCTGCATCCCAGTCCCCCGCCGCTGCCCGCCAGACCCCACGGCATATTCAAAGGGGACCCGGGACCAAGATTTTTTCATCCGTCAGTCACGGGGTTTCTGGGTCGAGACAGGCACGCACCTAGGCGACGTAGCGCCCCTTTGCCCGTCGATTACCCAGGCTTAACCGACGAAGAAGAATACGGATTTCGAATATCTCCGCCTAAAAGGATATAAGATTATTTTCCAGCGCTCAAAAGTTAAAATTAAAAACAACTCACGCATCATATACTGAATGCGTAGAGGATCTTCCATCAGAATGCCTCTTATACTGTCCTACAAGTTTGCTCTTGCCACGAACCTCAACCACAATAGCTTTTTATAGCATTGTGTAGATTTTCGCTCTATTCGCTTCCATCACGATGAGTATCGGACTATCGGGGCCAAGTAACTTAAACAAAAAAATTGCAATGACAGTTCTCGTTGACTTGCGTCATTTCTTGTCTTACGTCCCACCGATGAAAAACTTGTAGTGCGAGGACAGTAACTTACACCTTTTTAGTGACCACACATTATAACGTTTATTTTTAATTTCTAAATCGCACCCACTCATTGTTGTACTTTCCCCTCTCTCTAACCTCTATCCGTCAAGCGGTAGCTGGTGTAACAACTGTAAATTTAGATGGCACAAAACCTCTTCTTGTTGTAAATATAATCTTCTCATCATTCAAGCAACCACTGTAAAGTAATACTAGTATTTCCAATAGGCCTTACAGAAATAGAAATTAAATGATAAATTTCACACCCATGCAGTATCCTGACTCCTGAGACTCCCACCAATTCTCTTGCGTATTTTACGAGTATTTTCAACATCTGGCGATGCTTGTCTGTAGTAGTATTTTCTTGTCGAAAACAGAAAATATTTAAAAAAAATTGAAGAAACTGAAATTCGAGAAATTAAAAAAAAATTCATGGCTGTTTCTTCTTCCAAATTCGATTTTTAAAATTTAAAAAGGTGTAAAAACTTGAAGAATTTCTTTCAGCTTATTTAACACAATTTAGCCTTCCTGGTTCATATCTCCAAATCATAAAGCCTTTCGGCATAATAATATATTCTTCGAAAACTTATTGAAATCGCGAGCGTTTTTCTTTCGACATATCATTAAATAGAAATATTTTCAGTAACTATTAAAAAAATATTTATTTTCATTCACTTTTTTTTCGCAAGCAAAATTCAAAGATAATATAAGAATCAATCCATAATCATAAGCGAGTAGAATATCAAACCCCCTTCAAAAAGAAAAAGAAAAACGTGTAAATTAATTATCTATAACTTAAATAAGAACGCACTTAACCTGTGTAGACTGGTAGTAAATCACTAATTTAAAATATTTATTAAATTATTATTAAAAAAAAAACAGAATAGATGTTAAAACGAGGTTGAATATCTCTAAAAATAATGAACTATTCAGATATTTTAAACTAATTTGAGTAATTTGCGACTGCCATTTTTTCGCGTCAAACACCTGGTAAATGACGTTACAGAGTCCTTTCTCTTATCTAATTGATGAGTGTTACATAAGATCATCTGTTGTTCGCATCACCCCAACCCATATAAAAAACTGTCTTTAAAGATGTGTTAGGTCCTATATTGACCAAATACATTCATCTTTTACAGTACCGTACTATTTTACCTTTAGAGTTTAGAGTATCCACGATACTAGAGAGTTTTAGCAACTGCTACGTACCGCCAACGCAAGTTACGCAACGTAAAAGTAACGTAATGACACTCTGAGCATGCGCACGTTGAATTTTACAGTGAAAATCCACTGTGCGCAAGCTCAGAATGTGTCATAACGTTAGCGTCACGTCGAAGATGCTGAAACTCTCTAATAACAGGGGATACGTTTTACGTTGCAACGTCATTTGCTCCCGGTGAAAGGCATAGTTCATGGATAGTTCTCTAGAGATTCAAGCTCGTTGGATATCGATGATGAACTTAGAAACCTGTCTTACGTCTGCCATTTCGTGTTAAATTAACAATATTGCGAAATGAAATATGGCGGACGCTAGACATTGTATTTTAGGGTGCGCTGATTGCTAAAACAATTTATTAAGCGTAGCTAATAGCGAGAAAAGCATAGTTTTTAGCATAAACTCAAGAATGACAGGGTACAAGATAAAAGGCAGATCTAAAAGAAAGGTTGCGATGGCGGCCACTTCATTATTGTGGGCAAATCCCTGTTACTATCATCTGTGCCTGATTAATATACAATATTTGTACTGTTATAATACCTATAAGTGGCATTTAAAAGAACAACTCAGTGATAAACACTAAATTTGGTTTAAAAAAAAAAAGAGAAATTTTCATGGTTGCAAATTTGCTGTTTCCTTGTGCAGAATCTTTCCAATATTTGATCACATTTGAAATCCTGAATTCCTGCTACATTACAGACAAAAGAGTCGTAGCAGGCGAAACTTCCAAAAACAGTTAGTAAATGTCAGCATGAAAATAGCTCTTTACATTGCCAAAGCCCCGATTCTGCCTTGATATAAGAAAAGTGAAAATAACTTAAAACTGTACAGTTTGAATTATTATCTGAAAAGGGTGTACATAATAGGAATCCTCAATAATTAGGTCTCCTGTTTGCTTTTAAGGTGTACCTTACTAATAGTACGCCAATTTACAGAGCTGATATATAAATATTACTCACAAGTCAGTAGTTTTCAAACTGCGATAGGTCTTAAAAAGAAGGAATAATTAATAAATGTGGACTTTTAAAGTCCTTAATAAAAATGGTGTTTTGACTTTTTAGTTATAGAGTCTTTTGATGCAGCAGCAAGGACATTTTATGCAATACTCCGGAGTATGAGATGTTTTGTTTAGAAAGGAGAACTCCGCTGTTTTAAAAATCGTGTAAAGTTTTGATATAGAGAGTAATCAGATATTGTGGAAGACTCTCCTAAAAGTAACTGATTAGTTATTTAATTTTATTGAAAAAAAAATTGATAATGATTCATGCCCAAGGCTATAAGCAAAGTTAGCAAACCATTTTATATTTATCCATGTTTTAGGGCCGAGTGATCTTTCGCTCAGAATCCAAAACATGGACAAATACGGTATAAAATTCTTGCTAAACATTGGATGTGAATCGGAACCAATTTCTCTAAATCAAAATTTTTCACATCATGTGCTGGTTGAAGATTTAACATTTATTCTTCAAAATAAGCTTACGCACGTAGATGACGTCGGAGTTCTCCTCCTCTCTTTTTCTTGTTATACTCTGTAGAATCATAAATCGTTTAATGTACAGTATTTGTGTAAATAGATTAACGAAATATTAAATACTTAAATTGAAAAAAAAAATGTGTAAAGTTTCAGCCAAATGGTAACTTTTTTTTTTTCATTATTATTAAACTATTAATTTTGTTACATATAAATGATTATTGTGCAAAAAACCTGCGAAAATGTGGGTTTTGTAGTTAAAAGGCTGGGTATTTTTTATTTTACTATATTTCAATGTTTTATAGATTATTATATACTATAACAAGATTATTAAAATAATAAATAATAATTGTGATATATTATAAAACCGTGAAATAAATACTGTTTCATACAGCACAAATTCGCATAAGAATTTTTCTTTCTAGGGCTTTGAAAAACGGAGTACTGGAGTATGTTTTCC
>JAQFYH010000494.1:0-12428 GCA_034694405.1 Scolopendrellopsis subnuda
CCGCAGAACACGTTATTTCTTTCATGCGCACGTCAGACCGGTTGAAGCGATAAAACGTCGTCTGCGATTGTACCTGCACGTGGTTCAAGCACAGACGACGTTTTATCGCTTCAACCGGAACAGCTTCGGTCCACCCAAACCCAAAATACAAGCGATTATGCAACTGGAATAACGTAGCCATGAAATAAATAACGTATTCTGCGGAAAGTAGGAAAAGTGGGACGGCTGCTGCTGCTAAAAGTCTCTAATAAGCAAATGAGACTATAGAGAGTTTTAGCAGATTCGACGTAACGCTAACGTAACGTAAACCAAACTTACCGTATAATGACTAATGACACGTTCTGAGCATGCGCCATTGGTTTTTGCAGTGAAAATCCAAGGTGCGCAAGCTCAGAACGCGTCATTACGTTACTTTTGCGTTACGTCGAAGCTGCTAAAACACTCTATTATATTTTTTACGGCGACAGCGACTATCGCTGTCAGCTGCAGCTACTCGCTTCATTTGCTGCGGGTCATTTTAACAACTTGATAATATTGTGATTTCAGGTACATCTTTCTCGATTACAGAAGATCAAAACCACGAACATCCACAGTTGATTAGACGATGAAGTTTTTTATTTCTCTCCTGCCAATGATACTGTAATACGCTTTTTACACTGTATATAAATGTTTATAATATACCCCGTATACCAAGTACAGTGTGGTATTTTGACTGTTTTCGCACGGCAAAGCACTCACTTGTCAGTCTTATTCCCAGAATCCTACCACCAGTATTACATTATTTATTATGTACGCGTATCACGACTCCTAAAATATACACCAACGACTCAGTTCAACTCCTGACTTCGAACTTATTTAACTTTATTCTAATGGCCAGCGTTAATATTGGTGTGATGTCGACACAGACACAGTCAAGAACGCTTCACACGCTGAAAATTTAAATCTTTAAAATTCCACGGAGAAACAGACAACAATCACGAAGTCCAGTGAAATTTGAACATTTTTACCTGTTCGAATTTGATCGATCGATATCGTGAATGGTATTTTTCTCTGCACAGAGAAAACGAGCAGGCTAGACAGGCTGGTTACACACCCCATCTTCCTCTGTGCCGTGTGACGCAAACAATTTATCGCATCTGGAATCCGGATGGTAGCTACAATGCTACATGTTCGCTTTTTAATCATACTGTGCTTACGTCACGTGAAAAGCAGTGAGAAGTCGTTAAAATACCCATTTTAAAATAGACGATCAATTCTAAAGAACTTGAAGGAAACGTTCTCTGATGGGAATTTATATCCATGAAAAACGCACGATGGAATTCAATAATAAACTCATATTTAATTACGAAAAATGGTACAAAATAAATAGGAAATATTTCTTTATAAATATAATAATTAGTGATCCCTGATTTTTACAGCGTAAAATGAACAGGACGTATCTGAAATTGAATATGACGTAGCTACGGATTCCGACGGAGTCAACATCGGCTCGTACGAGAACGTCCTCCATTCGTTCGAGTGCATGTACCTGAAAAGTACAATGTCCTTCGTAGATTTTCGTGTCAAAGAAGTAATTTTCAAAGGCCAGTTCACATTTACCCAATTATTTTAGTTTACCGTTGTAAGTTATTTCACAAACGTAATAAAAGTATACAACGTCAAAAGTTCAATAAAAAGATGCCAAATACTCCCGCAACAGCCGAATGACCACGAGGCTAAAGGTCTGTTTTCACCGCTTCCGTAAACGTTGCGTTTTACCTATCTGATTGGTCAAACCCCGACGTTCCCAACTTCCCAGTATGATATTGGTCAACCGGAACGCGACGGAAGTGGTGAAATCCCATCTTCTAGCAAGAAAACAAAATGGGTAAATGTGAACATGGCGATAAGTTGCGCTTCGAATTTTACAAACGGAATTCGAATTTAACTTACTTAAAACTCTGCGATCAAGTTAATGAATTAAAATAAACCTAAAGAAACGAAAATAAAAAAAAATAAAATAAGAAAGAAAGAAAGAAAGAATGCTGTCTCACATCGGCCGTCATTTCGTGCATCATTAACGACGTTTATAAAAACCGATTTTTCAAATATTTCGTTGATACTTTGCATTTCGAAAGAATTGACCGTAATTTATTAAAAGACTATCGGTTATTACTAAAAAGAAATAAAAAAGAAAACAAAGAATACGGTATCAAAAATACCAACTGAGAACTAATTTTGCCAAAAGAACGAAGAAATCCCGTTCGTACGACCGTAAAATGCAAAGTACTGAACAAAACAAAAACAGACGTAGCACAAAATGGAGACCGCGGCGTAGAAAGAACTCGGGGGAGAGTTGCACCACTGCGAGATAACTTGCTCACCAGTAAATAATGAGGAGGAAAAGCAGAGCGACCGCCGAGATCAGAAACGTGGCACCGGGGAAAGTGGTCAGCGTGGCGTCGAATATCGCCGGATAAACGGAACCCGTCACCAAAGGCATCAAACACTCGCAGGCGCTCAGCAGCGAAAATGCTTTACCTGAAAAATAAACAGAGAAACTGAAATGAACAATCTGACTAAAGTTTAAAACGAGTTTACATTTTTGTGTTACAAAAACGTTACTCGAGTTCAAGTCGAAATTACATCATTGATTGATGGATTTCGGCGTCATCTACTCGGTGTCAGTATCGTTTCGTACTTACATGCTTCGTCAGCAGGAATCGATTTCGAAAAGATCGATCTTATGGAAATCTGAATGCCCGACGAAAACATCATGAAACTGGCAGCTAGAAATTAAAGGCAAAATGTATAAATTGTAACGTCTCTATCTTTTTGTCAGTCTCCAAAATTTGGAGATATTTTGATGCAGTTGATCGTCGTTTTCAAAATGCGTTGTAGTAATTTGAAGCATGAACTGTACCCCCTTGGTGAACGTACTATCCCTGTTGGATAGTACGTGTCCGATTCTCTCCGACTCATCAAGAACCAGCACCCACATACACAGAAAGAAAATGGAAATGTAAAATAATATTCTTTGCATTACTAACGTAAGTTCTGCTTTTTTCGGATCAGATCGCAACCAGATAACGTTTTGTCAACCGACATCAGTCTTTACGTACCTATGTACATCATCATTGCCGAATTTGCGAACGAAATGACCAACTCCGCCACCAGTCGCAGCGACGAACTTATGATTCCCAGAACGGCATCGTTCAAGAAACTGAGCGTGTCTCTGTTGGCCAATGCAATTGATAGAATAAGCAACCCTGTTTAAAAAAAAGAAAAGAAAAATTTGAAGTTTACAGTTTGATAGAGAAAAGCACAAACCATGTTTTATTAAAAAAAGACTCGCTCGATAGGATGTTGAGAAACAGCGAATTCTCGGAGATTTCTTTGGATACGTTATCCACCTACTAATCCTTTGTCTTTGCCAACACATGATATTTCTGTTCACATTTTTGCCGCACTTTTATCTCACCCTTTCAATGAAAAAAGTAGACGATCAAAAAGTACAGCGGCGTACAGTTCTATCTACGCTAATTGATCAAAGCAAAAAAAGTGCGTCACAAAAGTTCGACAATGGCCAACAATGTGTGACAAAAACGTGGATAAAATTTTCTCTTAGCTATGTCCGCGGATGACGTCACACCCACCTACTCAATAGAACATTTTAAGATATAAAGCTGCGATAAATCAGCTAAAAACTGTCTTTGGTTTCAGTAATCTTTCATTCTGTTGGTCTGAAATGCAACTCACCAATTACGCCAATGGACATTTCAACTGATAGGAAAACGCTGAACTCGGACGGAGACCATTCCAGAATTCTTCTCGTGAAGAGGTAGTAGATGTATTGCTCACCTGAAGACAACATACCTTTACTGTAAATGTTTATAATAGAGACTTTTAGCAGCCGTCCCGCTATTCCTACTTTCCGCACTCCCGCAGAATACGTTATTTATTTCATGCGTACGTTATTCCAGTTAAAACGATAAAACGTCGTCTGCGCTTGAACCACGCGCAGAGTACAATCGCAGACGACGTTTTATCGCTTCAACCAGTCTGACGTGCGCATGAAAGAAATAACGTGTTCTGCGGAAAATAGCGTTAGCGGGCTGTTACTAAAAGTCTCTAATGACGATTAACTCCGTATAACGTAATCTTAAAAACCACGAGATGTGTGATGGAACAACGTTGAAAGACTGCTATAAGTTCCATCCGATATTACATGATACCTGCTGTGCTGTGCTATACCGGTACTGGGACTTGTAGTTGTTGCAAATCGCTTTTTACACTTCCCTATCAACGGAAAGAGAAATATACGAAGTGTTTTAATTTGATACAGCATCTGGTTAAAAAGACGTTGATTTGCTGCACGATACCTCCCCTAACTAACACACCGACATACCCCAAAACGCTGTGCTCATGCAAGCAGTCATGTTCCTGTCCTAGTCTTTATTAACTTTTTGTTACATAAATTCAGATGGGCAGCACGAATAAATATTATGATCAAGCCACTTACCCACATAAGGAAACGAGAATAAACAGACCGCGATCAGCATGAGAATGATGTTGGTCCTTCCGCGTCCCGGTCTCTGTTTCGCGATGGTCATGACGTATTCCTTCACGTTCCTCGACGAAAACAATTCCGCCAACTTATTCGCGAAACCGTCCGATCCGTCCATGCTTCCACTGCCGTTCCTGTCGTCGTGCACCATCGTCAAGGCCGCGAAAACAGCCAGAATCGTGGAGGCGGAAGTGGCCCAGAAGCATTTGTCGGCGCCGTATTTCTCCAAGAGCAGTCCCCCGACGTAAGAGCCGATCGGAGTTCCGGTCAGCGTCGCGATTTCGAACAAAGTGTATCTGAACGTCCGATCTTCCACGGCCGTCTTGTCGCTCAGGTAGCTGATCATGCAACTGAAGATGAGGATCATTCCGCCCGACACTCCTTTGGGTAAGTAGCTCAAGAGCAGGTAATTCTGCGATTGGTCCGAGTGAGTGACGTTGGTGATCAGACAGCAATCGAATATCAGGGTTCCGATCAGGGAGAACACGATCGGTAACTTGCGGCCGTGTCTGTCGCTCCAGGAACTCAGGAACAGGGACGCCAGGAACGCCGGAATCGTCTCCATCAGGATGCTGTACGTGACGTAACGGGAATTTATCTTTTCGATTTCGATTTCGTACGGACTCCGAGTGGCGTTGGAACAGATCTCCGCGGTGAGATTGAGCTGGTGTCTGCAGATCTTCCAAACCCAGAGAGCGTTTATGGGGGCGATTCGGACGCCGTACGCGAACATGAAGAGAAACGATATTGGTTCGACGGATGCGTTCGCGACGACGTTTCTGAAGATTCGAGAACATTTCGTTGGTGGACGAGTTGTAGCACCGCCGCCGTCGGGTAACGGATACACCCCATACACGCTTTCTCCCGAGGACGACGGCGTCCTGATTAGATAATCGCGGTTCATTCTCGACGTGATGGATGTTGAAACTGAAACAGACGCCATTATAAATATTGCAAACAGAAACCAGATTTGTCACATTATTTTATTGCAGTTTGGAAAGTTTCTAATTTCTATCTCCACTGATCAGTAAAGGATCAAATATTGGGCAAACACGGTAATTTGAAAGTGTAGTGTTTACTACACTGTGTCATACACAGATATTACGATCGAAACGATTGGTGTTTGTTGGCCGCCAACCTCCAGATTGGAGACGGCACTTAAAGAAGAAGAAGAAGAAGAAGAAGTGTTTACTGGAGAGATGCGACAGAGCAAATTTAACGTCCAAACAACTTAAAAGTACCTTATATTAACTGCTAATCAGTAATTACGGAGTAGTAATTACAATAATATGTTAACTATGCCGATGCGCTCTAAAACCCAGAGCCAGACTACGGCTTTATTATTTAAAGAAGAAATTTTCGATTTTGTTCATCATGGTTCATGTGTGTCGCTTCGTGTCCAATGTGGCACGTCAAAGAACACTGGATGTTTCCCGGCAAAATTTGGATCCTATAAGATCCAAATTTTGCATCTCAGGTGTGAAATATCCTCCGTGGCCGATAGCTCTCATCTCGGACCCGCCACCCGTTTGGGGTGACCAAGGAGGATGGCTCATATAATCCACCCTACCGTTCTGATAAAAAATGATGTGGGTTACATGCAGTTGAAACTTGAAACAGTGGTTCATCACTGAAAGTTTTACTATCAGGGTGTCATTTTACTTCTGTTCCAGGTTTGCTGCTGCAATTGCTCCAGAACAGCAGAGCATAGCACTAGCAGCTATTTTGAACTTTTGCTGAAAATAGAAACGTTAGTATCTTTTTTCTTTCATATGAACGTAGAAAGAACTACCCAATATTAATATAGTTGGTATCTGCAAATGCCTCAAAAATTCACATTGATTCCACAGGTTTATATATAAGAAGATCCACCTCGAGTTTTCGCGGAACCGAACCGGATTTGCAGCATCCCGACGTCTTTTTTCCTCCCGGTCCTAGGTCACCCAATTTTTGTGTGACTGTGTGTGGCTATACACCGGTAGCTAAATCACATTATTGAGCCTGACGTGACGTCAGGCTCAATAATGTGATTTAGCTGACTATAAAGGAAATCAAAATGATAATATTATATGATTCATTATTAAGCGCAGAGCACAATTAGGTTTTGTTCGTCGCATATTCGGCCTTGGCAGTGAAAGTTCTTTCATTCCATTCCCCCCACTGGTTTTTCGTGCTCATTCAACGTATAGCACGCCATCGTGATTTTTATCTAAGTTTAATTTGTGATCGATGCACATCCACTTTTGCCTCGTGAATACGATTCTATTAAAACCGAAACGGGAAATTATTTGAACTACTGTTAAGCGTTATAATAACAAGGTATACCTAACTAGTACAAGTAATCTAAATGTACAAAGAGTATTACGTCAATGAAATGTCCGGTCTAGATCTCTGCATTGAAAAGGCCTTGTGACTATGCCGTGGAGGTACCAGGAAACAGGTACCTTCATATCGGGGAGCTAGCTGAAGGAATAGAAATGTAAAAGAAACGAAAATGTGCCAGAATTTTTATTAATCGAAAAGTTATCACGGTAAGTTTTCGTATTTTTTTGTGTGTAAATTAATAAGCAGAATTCGCTTTGCAGCAAGCGTAAATGGGATTGAATGAGTTATTATTCTCCCGCACATCAATCTGCACGTTTTTGAGATGAAGAGGAGTGAAGATCTTCAGATTACGGTGGCCGGGAAGGGCCACTCAGACTCACAGTTACCACAGCCCCTTACTCAGACTTATAACTCTGAGTCTGACGCTTACGACGCTCCATATTCACCTTGGTCTCCTTGTGCTCGACCTCCTTGCTGTGAGTCTGAGTGGCCCTTCCCGGCCACCGTATCAGATAGACTTCACTCCTCAGTTTCCAAAACACTTTCGTAGAGTTCACAATGTAATAGACGAACTTTTCCAAGTACTGGTCAATTATCATTCCAAACACCTGCACGATGGAAGGACAGTACGACGGACCGTTTAAAATGGACACTACAAATCATTGCAAATAAACGTAGCAACAGGGACAGACGGACGGACAGCGTATACCGATAACAAGTATCCATTATTCTTTTTTATTTTAGGAAAATTCTTCTTGAAAAGAAAACGAAAACATAAGAGAAAATGAATATCGAATTCAAAGGAACCCGCACCGACAGCACCCAGAAAATCGTAGAAACCGAGTCCAAGCCGCCGCTTTCTACCAAGCTGGGCGAAATGATTCGAAATGTCACGGTCGAACCGTTAATATTTATCTTTATGTTTGCCATGGGACTTCAGTCTGTTCCGATGAACAATCTGATGATCGATAAAATATGTCAAGTGGACATGGGTCTTTCCGACGAGATCTGCGCGAACGTGTCGAACACCCATCACGAAACCGACGTCGAAAAAATGTCGGCCAGGTTCATGACTTACAACACGTACTGCGATTCGGTGCCGGCGGTGATATTTTCCATGTTTCTGGGCGCCTGGAGCGACAAGTACGGGCGCCGGCCACCCATAATTCTCTCCATCTTCGGAAGCATTGCATTTTTTTTTATGATCATAGCCTGCGCCGTCGTAAAGAATTCTTCAGTCTACTACTTACTGATTGCCCATCTGTTCAGAGGCCTGTGCGGGGGCATAGTGGCCTTCTTCATAGGAGCATTCAGCTATCTAGCAGACATCACCAATGACGACAACAGGACCGTTCGATTGGCGTTCGCCGACGGTTTTTTACTCCTCGGAGTTCCTTTTGGGATATTTTCGAGCGGACTGGCTTTCAAGTTGCTCGGAAACGTGTGGACTCTCGTGGTTTCTTTGATATTGATTTCCATCATGTTGCCAATGGCGTTTTTCCTGGTCAAGGAAACGGGGAAAGCGACCGGGACTCCTTCTCAGATGGCCAAAGATTTTTTTAGCTTAGAAAACCTGAAGAAGAGCGTCACGGCTTACACCAAGCCCAGGGAAAATAATCAGAGAACGACCATTATATTGATGGCAATTGCCATGTGCATATACGCGTTTCCCTTTATGGGTAAGTTTAATATACAACGTATATATCTAGGTATTTTACGAGGCTTGACCAAGGTGACGAAAGTCCATGGTTGCAGCGGTCTGACATTGTGGTGATGGACGTGTTTATGATTCGAAGATGGGAAATTCTACGCGCCATCTTGCGAACAGTCCGGATCTAACACCGTCGGTTTTTGGAAAATTAAACGAATTGTTACGTGGGAACCATGACGACGACGAATATGACGCGAAAAAAGCTGCGAGTCATTGGTTTTGTTTTAGACCAACAGACTCCCTCACCCATGGATTCTTAGAACTGCTGGCGAGGTAGAACCAATGCAGTAGAATGCACCTATATGAATGGAAACTTTATGGAAAAGTAGCAAAAGGAACGGGCTATTTTTCTGAAAAAAAAAATCCATTATTGAACTGTTTTTTGGTAATAAAATCAGTCCGGATATTTTCGGGCAAGCCTAATTGTCAAGAATCCATAATCTCTCAGAAGCTTCTATTTTTAAACTACCTGGGTATGTTGTATGTGCCATTAGCGCCCTCTGTCCTTTGGAAAATATCTGTAGGAGTAACTAAATAACCTCGTGCACAGAAACTTAATTCTTTCTTGTTTTTTTTTTTCAGGGGAAGGTACAATCATGTATCTCTTCGTGAGAAGAAAATTTCATTGGACTCCGGCTGATTTCAGTTTTATTGCCGCTGCTGGAATGATACTCGGTTTTATAGGTAAATTTCTGCATCGTGACAGTATTCTGTCGCTGTTCCTGATTTGCAATTTCAGATAAATCTGGAATTCCCACACGAGAAAGTACGGTAAACCTGTACGGTATATACTGGGTAATAAATATATATAATTATTTTGTTGTTTTCTTATAGCTCTGGTTATTGGGATTCCACTCTTCACGTATAAGCTAAAGCTAAGTGACGCAGTTTTGGGGATTGGAGGAACTGTCATGCGGTTTGTGAGTTCGATGCTTACTTGTTTCGCGGTGGCGCCATGGATGCTCTATCTATGTAGGAAAATTTTCTTTATTATTTTGATTATGCTGTAAGCTGTTCAGTTGACGGACTGACGGTGGTTTTGACAGCAGTATCTAAACTGTACTGGGTATAAAACATTGCTGGTACCTCTGTACAATCCGTATTCTCATATAAAAGTTGGAAAAAGCCCATATACGCGGGGCTTCAAACTACTAGGTATAAATACTGTTGTAGACATGATCCCTCTAGCTAGAGAAGACACCAAAGCCAATAGAACATATTTATACTATAAATTCAAAGACAACCTGTTTTTAACGCACTGTATTAATCATTCTTCGGAAGGGCAGTGGGGGCAGGGTGGATAACATGCGCCATTCTCCTTTGGTCACAGACCCCAAATGGTTGGCGAGTCTGAGGAGGACATTCCACTTCCTGATAATATTCCCTGGACAAGGAAGAGATTTTTAAAAAATTCCGAATTACATTCTCTCTCTCCTAAAAATATCATCCAGCTAATTCCACGAAACATTAACTAATTTTTCTTACTTTACAGCTGCGATTCCGGGAGTGGCTTCGCCATTAATTAACATATCTATCAGGAGCATTATATCAAAAAGTGTTTCCAAAGAAGAGTTAGGTAATTATACACGTTCTGCTGAATACTGCATTTGCAGTACTCTGCATTCAAAATTGCATGTTACGAAGTACAATTGCATCATTTTGCATGTGGAAGAACAATAACAACAACAATAGCTCAAATTCGATTTTCGATTCGCTTTTTAAAACGGCACATTTTAAGTCACTGAAATCATATGGTTTTTAGCGCATGCAGTATTAAAAAAATTGCTGTCGACTGCGCCTTCGTGTTTTGCACATATCGCGGAAAAGAACCTGGGCAAACACTGTGGCGGGGTGCAAAAGGAGGAATACCTATTAGGAAAAACTGATCATTCAGTGAACTTGTCCATCCAGTCCCTGATGACTAAAACAGATTAATCTTGGATGGTCAAAATATGTTATAATGGAAGTGAATTCGAAGCGGGGTTCGGAAGTTTAATGAATATCGTTATATTTTCAGGTCAGTTATTCGCGCTGGTGGTCTCGTTCGAATGTCTTCTGCCCCTCGTGACGAGTATAATTTATCCCGCCATATTTTCCGCAACAACTGACACATTCCCGGGAGCAGCGTTTATTCTATCTGCCGTATTACTCATTCCTGTTCACTGCATATTCTGGTGAGTTCAAAGTCAAACCCTCGAAATGTACCAAAGCGGCAAAGCTACGCGACGCGCCATAATTTCGCACTTTTTTTTTATTATACAGACTGCTATATCCGAGGGTCCGACACTAGGGTGAATCTTCGTTTTGGCCCGGGTGAATCTTGGGTGAATCTTTGGTGAATCTTGGGTGAATCTCAAAGATTCAGGTGAATTTTGGGGAATTTTGGGGTGAATCTCAAAGATTCAGGGGTGAATCTCAAAGATTCAGGTGAATCTTCGACACCAAATTTCAGAGTGTCGGACCCCTTGGCTTACCATCTTGATTTGAGATTTAGTACGAACGACGAACGCAAGTAACTCTTATGTCTTTTAAGTTACCAGGCTGAAGTTACTGTAACTCACTTTTACTCTGTAGTATTTTATATTATTTTGATACCCATTATTATTTTTAGTTTTTATAGACAATTATATGGTTTCTTTATTTCGTTTTCTGACGGAACCAATCACGAAAAAATAATGAACGATTACGACGAGTGGACAGCATAATATGACGGGCTTCGATTTGACGACGGAATAGAACATCCAGCCTCCGGGTTCTCGACAATCAGACGAGACAACCTTGTTCTTTTGTTTTTTCCTAGTTCTACAACGATATAAATTACGGCATCGGGGCTAATTTGCGCGACGAGATCCGCAGATCTCGATCATGGGCGCAAATCTCAGCCGATTTGGCAAATTATCAAAATACATTTGCGACAAACTCGAGTCGCGGTCGAACATTTTCAATTAGCCCTTTAAATAAATGGGCGATTTTTGGCTTAAAAAAAACCCAAACTGCTGCTTTACCCGTGGATGTAAAGCATTAAAGGAATGGGGGTGGGGGTGGTAAAAAAAAGTTTAAACTTGAATTAGGAGATGTTGGTTTATATCATTCTTCCAAGTGATTAGGGAGGGGGGGATGCCGACCGAAGACAGAGAGGGGTGTTTCTTTCGTTTATTCGTATTGCCTGCAAGAGTAAGTTGCATTAACTTGTAACTGTAATACTGTGTAATGATGGTTGTACTTACGGATTCATGGGTTCTTTTCTTTAGTCTTTTTTATAAACGAAATAAAAATCATTTATTACCATTTTAAATCCTGCATTTGACTGAAAGTATATTTCAGACAATTGCTTATATCTGTATTTTAAGAAATAACATTAAACCGATGTTTTGTTGTAAAGCAGATACGGAGTATATTATAGGGTGACAGAAAACTCTTATCGAGATAGTTCAAATAATAGATCAAATATTCGAATCAATAAAATATTTTCAAGGCATTGCGAATTGCGATAATTCGAATACATTTTGTACAGGGTAGCAGGCAGCTAAACAGTTTTAGCAATTACGTATATTTGTAATCCTGTTGTAGTAATAATGCACTTGTGACGTTGCTGTTACAGTCAATGTCACAACTTTTCTGTATGATGCATACGGTTGCATTCCACAAGTTCCGAAACGTGGGAACAATATTATTATTTCCCAGGTTTCGGAACTTATGGAAGTAATGTATGCACCATATACAGAAGAGTTCGACATTGACTGTAACAGCAAAGTCTCAAGTACGTTTTATTGCCTTTAAAATCCAAAAAAAAGTGTAAATATGATTAAAAAATTGCATTTAAAAATCGCTTCAGTATTGTTTCAT
>JAQFYH010000495.1:0-12425 GCA_034694405.1 Scolopendrellopsis subnuda
CTTTAATACCGGGTTTCTAGACCTAATTTCATGATTTCAGATTTTTAGAACATGTATGTGCATATTTTAAGGTTTTTTATAACATATATTTGCATAATTTAAGTGTTTTAAGAACATGTTTAACAGCATATATTAAAGGTTTTGAGTACATATTTGCATACATATTTTGAGGTTTTTTACAACATATAAATCCGGTCCCTAGTTATTATCATGAAACAATACTAAAGCGATTTTTAAATCCAAATTTTTCATCCCATTTACACTTGATGAATGCTATGGCATTTGGCAACACTGATTGGTTATGCGAGCTCGACGTGCAGTTGTAACACACAGTCAGACGTTGATATTTGACAGCAGTCTCTGTCACCCAGCGTAACGGTAAACCTATACGCCTTTACTGTATAAGTACTTTACGATTACGATAATAGTTTAGAAATCATTACAGTTGTTCACATTTTGAAGATCAGATCTCCATTGTCCACAGTGAGTAATTACGCAACATTTGCTCGTGTTTTATTTTTATTTTCGTTTCCATATTAAAGGAACAGGCAGAAGTTCCCTTTATCGGGACAACACGGTGCGCGCCATTCTGTTCTGCGGGAAAAAAGGTTACGTTTAACATTATATTATTTTCAAATTTCCTTTTTTACTAATTATTATCTTTAAAATTAGTTGATTTTTAGGGAAGGTCAGGTTTTTAACTCTGGCCCGAAGGGCCGATAACTCCTATAATTATTGCTCGGGAAAGGCGCTGCGTAGAATACTGCGTTGTGCGGGAATCCCGCTGTCCCGATAAAGTGAACTTCTACCAAGGAACATCTTATTCAATTTTTTTTTCATCCACATAATAATTTGCGGTACGGGCTTGGGTACGGGTATAGTTATATAAAACAATTCAAATGCCTACTTATTAGATTTTTCGGTACGGTACTTAGATTTTTCATGCCTGGCTATCCAGAAACTATAGAAGAGCCGAGGATATTATTTTTAAACACAAAATAATTAGCACATTCAAATGAGTGAAAACAACAGTCCTGGACTTCCGAATGTTAGATTATGATCCCTCTAAGTTAGGCGAATAAAAAGAAATGTACCCGAATTACAGTTTTTATTTAGTGTTTTCTCACATTTGGAAAAGATGTACCGAGTTTGAATCCCTTCGCGGTCTAGCGGACGGAGCAACAAACGATAAGGAAGAGATAAACACAAGACGGGCTGCTGTTATTCATAGCCAATTTCAATCAGAACAAAATAATCTCGTGTGTTTCAGAAATGGCCGCCAAACTCATCATCGTATTTACTCTGTTGACGTCATTGTCGGACGTCTGCCATCCCTCTGGCAACTTTTCGTACTTGGGCATCGGTTACGACATCGTCCGCGGAAATCCGGAGGGAAATTCGCTTTACAGAAATGAAGTAGATTTAGGCTTCAAGTACTCGTCAAGAGTTTTCCAATTTGACGGAAGTTGTCCTCCGCACGTGTCTAGCTGCGTCGAACTTCCGGAAATCGAAGAAACGATCACAGAATCTTTGGCGGACGACATGATCAAATACAAAAATCAGATCCAATCGAAATGGAACGTCAATGGAGTGGAAGTGTCGTCGGACTGCAGCGGCAATTTAAGCGGTGCCGGAACCGGAAGTAAAGCGTTCATTCAGGCGAAGAAAGTTCTGGAAAGACGTCACCAGGTTCTGATCACGAGGGATGCGCAAAAGATTTACAGAGAGGAGAAATATTTCTACAGATCTCACAGATCGTTAAATTCAGAATTTGTAGCTGCGGTTTGCGAATTACCGTCAACGTTTGACCAAGAGACGAAGTGTAAATTCATTGGTTTTTTCCGCTCTTGGGGAACCCACGTCATTGTTCAAGTGCGTTTGGGAGAGCGCGTTTGGATTCATCGGACGTTTATCGACAAGAACGATTATCTAAAGATCTTGGAGAAGTTGAACTTTGAATCTAAAGGAAGTGATAACGAAACGAAACTTTTTTATATCAACGACACCAGCTACGAGAATCTGTTAAGAGAGTTGGCGAGTGTCCCGGGTCAGCAAACAGCCTTTAAGTTCGGGTCTTCTGAAGCTCCAGTTCCACTGATGGTGAATCTAGAGAAAATAACTTATTTTCTCTCTGACCCATATTCGAACCAGTATTTTTGTAAAAACAATTTAACAGAAATAAGAGAATCCGTCGAAAAGGCGATCTTGGATTACGTAAGCACTTCCGGTTACGATTCTCAGCCTATTGTGGGTTCTCTGGACAAAGAATTATCGCCTGCTATGTGGAGAAGAGAGTTGGACCAAGCAGCAGTTCCCGGTGGTTCCGTAACTGAAGTTCCTGTTTCTTTAGAATGGAAGAACGCCCCACTAACTGGTTCCATAGATTTTGGCGATTTAAATTGGCCAGCTGGAAGCTATTCCTTTGTGATGCCGGCTAGTGGGTGTCCCGATGGGTCTTTTAGCACCGGAAGTAGAGTTCACCATTTGGATTCCTCCTCCAGTAAACTTGAGGCGAGATTGAGCAATAAATTAAAGATATATTTATTTTATAATACGTTGAACATTTCCTTCTGCACTCACAATGGAACGCAATCGACACCGGAAATAGTGAGACAGGCCATTTGGGAGAAAGGTTCCTATTGCATATTTAAGAAAGGAGAATGCCCGCAAGGATTTCACGTTGCGCAATTAGAGATTCCTGGTGAACAAAGGAATAATAATGCTAATAATTCAGAAGAAGGCATTCTCCCTGACGGGAATTACACAAGTCGTAACACTGTTTTTAAGTTCTGCTGCAGAGCGGATGGGAATCCGGATGATCCAATCTCTCTGCCCAATAAGCAGCCATTCGCTTTGGTTCCCGTATCGAGCACGTGTCAGACTGTCGTGGGAATGTCCGATGACTTTGTCTGGGCGGCTGTATGGTCGGACGGGCGCTTACTAGTTTTGGGACATGGTAAAAACAAACCATACGTTAGTTACGGAAAACACCTTGGATATGCTGCAGACATGTATTTCTGTTATTACCAACCTCTTAATTTATTAAACTAATTTTCGAGACATGGTATTCATCTTTATAATAATAATATATTACTTTTCTACAATTTTGATTAATATTATTTACATAACGGACAATACACCAAAGTCAAATTTTGTGTAAATAAAATAGTCGAAATACAAGACGAAATCCCATTATCTTATCATCAAAGTGGATAATTTTTGAGCTTTTCAATAGAATCGATGCCCTAGAATAGCAGAGAGCTACTACAGCTTGAATATATAGACATTTTATTTAGTTGTGTGTTACGAGGATTCAAAAGTTGAAAAAAATCCAATCCAGTATAAATAGGACTGTTATACCTAGTCCTGTATGACTGTTCAAGATTGTAATTTATTTATGTAAAAATTTGAAAAAGTGGATTTGGTTGATTTTGTCTATACGTAGCTTCTCAAGTTAATAAACACTTCCTATATAGGAAAACTGACTGTTTAAGTAAATATTTATTATAATTAATAATATTTACAGTAATTAAATTAACTTAATTAATATAAATATAATGATAAAAATGATTAACATTTTGAGAGCATGAGATGAGAGAAATATTATTCGAAATAATTATCGCAACAGATGCGATGCCCAAGCTCACTTACTCGACTTACATAGTGCATAATTCCTATCGCAAGCTACCTATATAAGGTTCAAAAAGTAAGGTGCTTTAACTGCTTCCTGCAGTTCCGGTGCATATTATCGGTTGCTTTTGAGATTGGGTATCATACCTGTTCCGATATCTAACGTAAGTTACGAATTTCTCGTTCTCACTCTCCGAGCTTCCATAAATTAAAAACTTTTTATTTTTGTTATTGTTCTTTGGCTGTCCGTAAATATTCCATACTATAATAAATAAAAACTTTATCACTTTTTGTTATTTATCGTAAATATTACAAATAGCCTAAGTAGCTTATTACGATATTTCTTATAGGATTTTAAAAATATGCTCCCGCACTGATCATCCCGTTTTCGGTGACGCTGGCGCGAATGCGCGATACATTGGCTGTAGATAATTAGCTGTTGATAATAAATTGCAGCATACTTAAATTACTCTTATTTTACCATTATCATCACGGAATATTTTCTTAAAGGTTTTTGGAATAAAAATTCATATAAGATCGTCGGATTGCTCCGTAAGTATAGTCTTTGAACTGGGACAATAACGAAATAGCGATTTCGAACGCAAAAATTTGAGCATATGTCTCTCTACAATCAGGGTTTGTTTTACCAAGTTGGGGGTTTCAACCCCCATTAAAATTTCCACTCAACATTCTCCAGTTATTGGACAAAAAGCAAAACAAAGCAAATGACAAAATTTCAACTGCAAAATTTGTTATTTTTATTACACAATTCGCATTTTGTTAGAATTACTGCGCAAGAATTTATTGGTGTTCCTCGAATATTCGAAAAAAAAACTATGTAATTGAATGGGAGAAAATTGAAAATTGTAGAAAAAGCCCCCCCAAAAAAAGGGGGACAGCGATCACGAACAACACATTTTTCACACATAGCGTCTCAAAAATGAAATATTTTTAAAGCCTAAGTGTGGTTTTGGAATTAGGCCTACCATAATATTCTAGCCTTGCTGTGGATTTCTTTTTAAAAGGGAATGTTTAATAATTTTAGGTGAGGGACAGCAATGACGCTTTAAAAGTTTCAGGGGCAATTTACGACGACATCAGCCCTAAAATTTATTAATTTTTAAAGATTTAAAATAAAACTTACGTCAATAACATCGAAGATCATTACAGTCGATAATATCGCTTAGTAGAAAGCGTGGTTCTATTGATAAATTCAAAGCTACGGCGATTTTTTGATGAAGGGACAGCGATGACGCCCAACATCAGGGACAGCCCTTCATAATTATTTACACAGCGGGCATTTTAAAAATATATTACCAAAGTAGCGAGAAGTTTTAGTACCCATACCAGGAAAGAGATTTATAAATACATTTTTTCGATTTTTAAATAAAAAAATAGTTTTCCAACACCGAAAAGTGGAAAATGTTACCCCAGGGACAGGGGACAGCGATGACGTTTTAGTCATTCATTAAATATTACTATAGTCAAAAATTCCTGCAAGCAATGGTTTACTATGTGTAATACGTTAAAAAAGTCATAGACACTCGGAAAAATTACTCGTTTTAACTATATTGTATAAAGATTCGAAAATATTGAACTAGGACAAGAATTGTCCAATAACGGGAGAATCACCCTGGTATGAGTCCACCTGCAGGTTTCGGTGCCCTTTTTTCGCAATTGTATTGGCGTTGAATCTGCGTTTCACGCTAAAATATTTACCGTAATAACCTGGATACTAGGTTCTAGGTAGTTATAGTATACCTGTGCGTTTGTTTCTAATAATTTCCTGCATTATTATTAGATAATCTTGCTGAAGCTAAAAGCGCATTTTAAAATAGTTTCTGTTTACTTTATTTGTTTGGTGTAGATACTTCACGTCTTACAGACATCCCCGTAGGATCTGGCTAGTATAACTTTCCCCTTTCTTGCTGGGTGATAAGATAACTGGATTGGGAGACGCAAACGCAGATAACCCATTAACCCCTCTCGGGCCAGTGGAATTTGAATCCACGACAGGTTTCTCTTGATACAAGACGATCTCTACTCTAACTGAGTGTAAGTTGAAATCCCTTTAGTGTCTGTCAAATTTCGCAAGTGATAAAACAAGTGTGTCCTCCGTACAATCCCATAGTACCGTTCGTTATTTAATAATATATAACAACAGCAAGTATTTTTTTAAATGCAAACAAAATCATAGTTTCAAGTTTCTTTAAACAAGAACTTTCTTAAGTTAATAAACAATTAATTCAACTTTTAATATTACGAACCTAGTTATTAAAAATCAACAAACGCTGAAAGAAAGAGCAAATTTCTTTTCATAAAGTTAGAAAATGCATTCTCTGATATTTTTTTATATTCTCCCGTTCTCCTTCCAAACAAAAACAAAATATATAAAAAAGCATTTAAACAACGCTGACTACGTTCCTTTTATCCCAAAGAATTTTCTAAAGACGTTGGACCCTGAGCTCCTCTTTTCTATCGCTTCAAACATCCAGTCTATTGAGAAAGACTAAAAAAAAAATTACATATCTACCCAACGTTTTCTTTTTCTTCTAAATTTGTTTTGTTATTTTCTCTCTGGTACATAGACAAAACGCGTTTACCATAGTTTCCTTGTAAGCAAGAGAAGGAATCCTCTCTCTCTCTTTTCCCTCTCTCCTTTTCTTAGCTTCCCCCCAGATCAATAAATCAATAAATCCCCTCGCGGTACATGCACTGCAGATATGCTATTGGTGCAATAATGGTTCGCTTCGGCTGGTGCCCCGTTCGCTACGAGATTACTACAAGTCCGAAGCCGGTAATAGAGTCTTACAGTAGCATAATGTACCTTCGGCAGCGAAGACTCTCTTCCTCAAAGATCATCCCACACCCTTTTCTTATTCAAAAACTATTTGAAGAAATGGAAAATTGTTGTAAAAATGTTTTTTCTTGAGAAGAAGAAGATGCTAAAACGATCAGAAAACGCTGTTTTTTCGGCGGCGTTAAAAAAGAAATTTGCGGTTTGAAAGATATTAAAGTTTTCGCGTGCGTTACTTTAACGGCGTTTTGCTCGATAAGTTTGGGATAGGTTTTCTGTAGCGTGGTTGTTTTATAGAGCGTGTGGAGGCGAGGAAAACACCGATGCTGAAATTCCTTATTTCATCGAATGCAGAAAAGTGTCGATCGCGGGTCGATGAAAGTTTAAATTGGCTCCAATAGTCTAAGTTAAATACAATTTTCTATGGTGATTGTTTTATAGAGCTCAGGTTGTCAGTCTCCATTTCTTAAAACAAAGGCCGAATTCGAGGAATTTATGTTCCATAGATCAATAAAATATGCATTTTAGAATACGGTTGGGTTTCTCCAACGCTGATTAACTCTTAATCACTGTTTAAAAGTTAAAGGTCGTTTTCAACATGGGGAAATCCTATATTTAAACGACCGTTAACCTTTAATCGTCGATTAGGCGCTAATCAGCGTTGGAGAAACCCAACGTTAAGTCTATTATTTAACTTCGTATTTTCGTTTTGAAAAATCAGAAGAGAATGCTTTATTTTACCCGAAAAATATCCTGAAAGTTCAACTCAAATCGGATTGTTAATTATCGATTACGTTGCAATCAGAGTTATTAAACTAATTTTACAACTTTCCCCTATATTTACCCAATATTTGTACTAGATTTATCTTGAAATGTTCGGGATATAAAAATTGAACGCTCAAGCGTTTTCAAATTCTATTACTCGGTGTGAGAATGATTCATTATTTTCGGATATTCGTTTCCTGAAAACTAAACAATTATCTCGGGTTTTTCATTCTCGTATTGATACTGCTGTTGATACTTCGCGCGAAAAGAAGAAAAAATGAACGCCAAATTGGATTACGATGTATTGTTATACGGTACGAGCATTACAAACAAACCCCGAGTTCTTAGAATGTCAAATTATCTACCCATTCGTATTATTCCAAATAAAAATAATTACGTTCGACATTTTATAAAAAATCGATTGCAGCTCCATCTGGGGATCGAAAGATGAAGTTTTATTGGGACTTTCCAGCACATTCGATGTGTCAGGCAGGGAAAATACACCATGACTTTTCAGGGGGCAGTCATATTTCACGGTGACGACAACATAGTATTTCGTACATAATTTTCAAGGTGTAAAATTACTTTTAATGAGGTTATTGAATTATTAATCAGACTTTCTTTAAAACTGGTACAAACAAGGATCGGCTGGGATGTACATTACATTTCTGTCTTTTTCGCCTATTATCACAAGGTCTTTTTGCAACTTCCTTATAGCTTATTTAAATCTACTCCTACGCACGGAGGAGCGTATGCTTCTTACCTATTAGGGATTGTACTGGTAAACCGTAGACCCTATGTTATCCTGTTAGTACTGCTCTTTTGTCTATGGCCCTATGTCGTGTATATTTCTTACGGAGCAGGGAATTGTGCGTCTGTCGTAAGACTCGTTACCGAATATTACATTACATTTTATCTACACGCGCATGCGCATTTCCTTTTATCCGTTACTAAAGAGATTAGCGAATGATATGAAAAAGGGAGAAGGAAACATCCTCTTTCACACACACACAAAAAAGACGTACTCTACAGAAAGCACTTTCCTTAATCACGCTTATTAAATGGGCAAATCGAATATCAATCCGAATTTGTTGACTCTCAAACGTTCGATCTTGTTCGCAAACAGTTCTGTTTGGAGAGAGAGAGAGAGAGAGAGAGAGAGATCTTTATTCTTACAATATCGGTCCACGTTCGACGTCCCATGAGACGGGGAAAGAAACCTACTTGATCAATAGTGACTTTAAGCTTCTTCTCTCGCTGATCAGCTATTTATGCCGCTGCCTTTTTACCCAGTGAAGAACTTTTTTTTTTTGAAAAACGGCTCGCGGGGAATAAACGCCACATTTTATAACTATAATGGATTTTCTTGCGAAAATGGGATCTAGGAAGAAAAATAATAAACAAAGTTTTTGCAAAAGAACTTCGCCATCTTCCACCTGACACTTCGATTTTCGCCGTCTAAATTTGTTGAGTGAAAGTTTTTAAGGTGGTTCAGTAGCTAGGAAAACAGAGTTACGCTCCGATTTTAAAAATTGTTCCGAAAGTTAAATTTAAAAAAATAAACGTCCCAGAGCATTGAGAAAATGTTGCTGAAGTTATAGTTTATAATTTTAGGATGAGAATTAGTCGAGTTATTGTGTATTTTAATTTTCCTCGTTTTTTTAGCTACTAAATCACCTTAAATTTAAAATAATAAACGTCCCGTAGCACTGAGAACATGTTGCTGAACGAAACAAACCGTAGTTTATAATTTTGGGATGAGAATTAGTCGAGTTATTGTGTATTCTAATTTTCTTCTAGCTACTGAACCACCTTAAAGCAGAAACATCACTGATTTTTACTCGTAACTGATTTTGGCAACTCTGGTATCGACTAAAATACAACTTCGTGACGTCACTGGAATCGTGTTTCAAACATTACCATATAAACGAAGATCAATCATTACATAATGGCAACTTTAAAAAAAAAATGACGTACCGTAACGTAAAAAAAAAGAATTTAAAACAATAGCTTCGGGCAGGAAAATATCGTATCATAGAAACTCCGTTCGAAAAGGGATTTATCAAACAGGATAAAACACCATAAAAATTGTGTTTGATCAGGATGAACAACGTTATTATTGATGACAATATTCAAATTAGAACAAGATCCCTGAGGGAGTTCGGAGAAAAAAGCTCGATATTTTAGAGGAACGTTGTAAAAGTCACGTGTGATAAAGTGAACGCTTTATCGCCTTCTGTTGTAACAACCGAACGAAAGAAGGTTCAATTCTTGTTTTATAGAGCGTGTATTCGTCCCTAAAAGTAAAAAGTGTGGTGTTTTTAAAGGTACTGTATCGCCTCGTAAGTTCAAGATCGCGGTTTAAAACCCGGCCCACGTCACTAGGGTAGTTATGTGGGCACCTTTAGAGCCCCTATTAGAAGAACCATCACTCCCAACAGATTCTTTAGGATTTAGGTAGAGATGGAGATAGAGTGGTTTAGCGAGCTTCACTCTGAAGTTCCACCTCTCCATCAGGTTCATTAGGACACCGGCTTTAGGTGATATGGGTTTTAGGGTTCTTGGAGTTGGTGGTCGAGTGGTTTAGCGCGCTTGCCTCTGATCGGTTCGGTTCTCGCTGCTTAAAACCCGGCCGACTCCACTCCGGGACATTTATGTGGACCCAAACTGTCCGGAAAAACGCTTCTGGTGTAATTCCGACCACCCACCAACAGGTTCATTGAACCTAGGGCCTAATAGAATGAAAAGAAAGGGGAATTCCCAAACTGCGCAAAAAAAGAGATTTCAGCACGCGTTCTGTTGAACTCGGGGAAAAGAAGATGCATTTGTTTGGTTCGACGCGGTCTTATCACTGCTGACAGCGCATGCATTACGAGGGAAGAATGGGGGGAGGGGGGTAACGCATCCCCCCTTCTGATTGATCGCTTTGTTCGCTCGAAGCCTGTCGATATCGCGTCTTTCCGAACATTTGTACTGAAAGGGCGACGACGAAATTTGAAATATGAAACTCGAGATATGTGATGACCAAAATGATTTTCTTTTTTGCCTGGCAACTACATTTTATTTTATTCCCAATTGTCACGGAAACTCGGCCAAAAAGCACTCTCGCTTCATTTTTCCGGTAGAAGCGTGATAGAAAGACAGTTGACAACGACTGGACTTTTTTGGGTCGGTTGGTTTAAATGCACAACCGGTAAAATAGGTCAAAACTCAAAAGTAACACGATTTTTCAAAACATTTGTGTCTGGTTTGGTGGAAAAGTATCGTTGGATGACTGTTTTATAGAGCTTTATAATCTCTCTTCCGTGATGTTAGCGAACTCGTTCGATTATCCCAAGATCGTGGTTTCCAACCCAAATAGAACAGTTCTCTTGTTTCCTGCTAAGCAGTGAAGTTCACGAATTCCCATCGCCAATTCAGTTTTATTCGACCCAGTGAACCGGCTTTAGGTGACGCTTTTAATGGTTCACTCTACTGCAAATTGGCAGATTTTTAAAAATTGAATAAATGCAACAACAAAGTTCCAGTAAGGTTCATTCTACACAGGTTAGGGCCGGGGTTCCCAAACTGGGGTACGTGTACCCCCAAGGGGTACGGGAAGCCTCAACAGGGGGGTACCTGGGACATTGCCGAAAAGTGTGATGTATAGTGCATATTTAACACTTTTCGGCACTTTTCTTTCAAAATGTAACTTCCGTTGATTAAAATTTCAAAAACTTTCGCCTCCGGCGGGGATGTAATGCGAAACTACCAAAAATCAAATTACAAATTCAAAATTTCTCCCCTCTGGCGAGGAATAATGTAAAAATTGAGTTAAAATTTTTAAAAAAATTTCCGCCTCCGGCGGTGATATAATGCAAAAACACCAAAAATTAAGTTAAAAATCCCCATCCCTTTCAACAATGTTTGTTCCCGTTAACAAAATCCTGTATCTGCCCCTGTTTGTTTATTACCGTATTACGCACTTATGCAGGGTCTACTTCAGAGGGAAATCAGGGAATGGGTTGAAATGGTTTAGCTTATCCCAATCCTACTTAAGAAATTCAATTTCAAAGCCGGAGGGGGGGCTGAAAATAACTTCCCATTTGCTGAAAAAGTGCTCTAAAATGCACCAAATTTGACATCTAGTTTTAAAAAAATTTCCGGGGGTGACACCCCCAAATCCCCCTCAAAGTGCACCGCCGTTGGCGGTGCACAAGCCCGGCGCCTTCGGCGCCGTGCCCCTCCTCCCCGCCACGTTCGGTACGGTCCAGGAAAAAATGGGGGTACGTGACGCCTCCCACTCAAGTCAAGGGGTACCGAAAAAGATTGGGAACCGCGGGGTTAGGGTATTCCCATTACGAACGTTTTCCTCACTCTTTGACGCCGCTATCAGATGGCGCCACTATGCAAAAGGACATTCAAACAAATAAGCGTTTCGCTTCGTTTAATATACGTGTCCAATGGACTCCTTTTTCACGGTGGCGCCATCTCAGACAGCGACGTCAAAATAGTTTGGAAACCACGTTGCGTATTTCACGTTTCCTGTCCAAAGTGATTTAAAAATGCGTTACGTGAGCGGGAACAAAGAAACTGGATAGAATAAACCTTATTTCTGGGAACATTTTTTTTTGACACACCCCGTAGAATTAACTGCCGCGGCGGTTTCGCGGGGGTCAGAAAACAACCGAGTGCCACGAAAAAACACTTATTAGTCGTGAAAAGAAGTCACAGGAGTGTCATATAACTTATAATAAGAAAAACTCCTGTTATGCTGTAGCAAAAGAAAAGCGTTTACAAGATAAAATGCGTTACATTCGTATCACTTTTATTACTTAGTGCCATCACTTCTCCCCGACGGGCACTGATTCATTCGCCAAAGTAACAGAAAATGAAATTTATGTTGGATGTTGGTGGAACGTGATCAAATCACGCAAAAGCAGTGATATATATTTACGATTTACTTGAAGGAATTATACGGTCGTAAATACTCGTACGAAAGAGATCGTGTAAATAGCAACGTTGTTGTTGGGGGGTCATTTTTTGGGGGTGAAAGAAACGGTGACCATTGACCCTATAAAGTACGTTTTGTGTCATTAATATCTCTTTCAGGTTTATTGCGATCGAAAATATAATGGTCAGAATGTTCAGTCCATGTTTAAATACAAGAAAAAGAGTTCTGGGGCGCTATTCTGGTTATTTAAGCATAACAACGTTGCCAGTAACAATTCATGCCCATATAAGGTCAAAATCA
>JAQFYH010000496.1:0-12425 GCA_034694405.1 Scolopendrellopsis subnuda
TGTTATTTTACTGTATTTATTATTTTAGAGATTGTCCTCATCGTTGGATAATAAACTTTTATGTATGTATGTATGTATGATACAAATTTGGCAAAAATGTGTACACGTGAATAATGGATGGTCCCTGTAATAAGTATACGTTTTTTCGCTTTAATTTGTCTCATATTAAGCTGTGCAAAAGTTTATATGTAAATTTGAATTGGTTCACAGGAAACACTGCTTTATAAATCTCAATCCTAAATTGTAGATGTTATTTTCCTGAACAGAATATCGGTCACTGGAAACTTTTATTGTCATGTGCAACCCAAGTTCCAATTAAAGTACAGCAACGAGATAATAGAGTGTTAAATTAATTACCGTATAAATACCTTTTTTTGATGTTATCACTCCAACTGGGCAACTGTAATGGTTTTGAAATTAGCCTTTGCATAAAATGGTAACATTATTTGAAAATAAGGATCCTTATAAGGATTTTTGACTGGGCGACGCCATTCATTCTTTCTGCGAGATGATATGGATATTAAAGAGATTAGAGAGAACGTGAGAAAAAGGTATTCTCTCACACGAACTCGCAGCTAGCCAGCTACTCTCTGCTACCCGAAATTTTGTATAGCATACTCCCAAAGTCATATATTCCTCCATTGCTCATTACTCCATTGCAAATATTACTGTTTCCTGTTTCCTAGCGGGGCCCACATGGTAAAATTATCTCTGTTATGAAACAACGCATAAATATCGCTATAAATGTGTTTTAAAACATTAAAAAAAATCTATTTATAATATTAATTTAACACTCTATTATCTCGTTGCTTTATTTTAAACCTGAAATCTGAAAATATTGAGTGCCAACTTACTTTACGAAGTAATTCGTCTGCCATAAAGTAAACGGCCTGTTTCTTTGCTGGTTGATTAATAATTTGTATGTCTGTCCCCATTTGTTTCGTGAAGAAAATATTTACCGTAATTAATTTAGCTGGATTATAAAAAAAAAATGTAATAATGCTTATTTTTATTAGATAATGGTCTCATCACTTTGACGCAGTACATTCTACTCGATCCAATTCTCATGTTTTTCATCATGGCCGCCGTCACTTGTCATGCAAAATTTTTTTCTTGTAAAAATCAGTAAGACAATTCTAGCTTTTTTTTTCCCGCTATATTTTATCAATTTTTTTTTTAATTTTTGGTATTACACAAAATGTATTTTGTTTTTTCCAGACCGTTTTCCTTTAAATGGTGGCTGTGGTTGTCATTGACCGGTCTTTTTCTCTCTTGCTCCGTCAGGTATCGTGAATACTCTCGTTCGCAGTCTTGTCGATCTGAATTTTTAATTCCTATTTTGTGAACGTGAAACGTCTTTTGTTTTTTTTTTTTAAATCCCAGATAAAAATGTTCAACTTTCAGCGTAAAGTTCGTCGGAGTATTCGTTGTGATTCTGGTTGGAACTGACACCATCTTGGATTTATGGGGCATTTTGGGAGACCTCTCAAAACCAGTGGTAAGTCTTGCACCATTCTATAAAACAAAAGTGTGAATGGTTAATTGCTCGCAAATCTGCAAACCAGAAGATGCCACTGAATCGCTGATTGAAGTCTCGGCTCATATCATACAGTTGCAACTGAATCCTGTTATTTTTGTAACTACTCTTCTATTATTAGGAATATGGTACATACAGACATTTAAGGGTTTATTATCCAATGATGTGGACAATCTCTAAAATAAGAAGTACAATAGAAATAACGATAAAAGTGGTCAGTCCACTTTTGCCAAACAGACTTGGTTGCTTAATTTTTTTTTTTTACAATTTCAGCGTCACACTATGCTGCATTTCCTGGCCAGAGCCATCTGCCTGATTGTTTTGCCCATCATCGCCTACATTTTATTTTTCTACATTCACATTAAAGTTTTGCACAAGAGGTATTTAATTTCAAAATTGATTTTCAGTGACATGTTAAAACCACCCCATCGTCATAATTTGACTAATTTCCATCCATCTACTATGTATTAACAGTATTATACTAAAGACAGGTTCTTTTGAGCAAGTTGGGAAATTTGAGCCTTTGAACTCTTGGTACGAGTAAACATACTGGGTTTTGGTAACAGAAAACGGAAAATAGGCCCTCCACGAGGTAGCCTCCACGAGGTAGCCTCCATGAGGTAGCCCTGCCACCCCACCCAAAAGCATTATTATGAGAGTTTGAAGATGGGGTGAGAATTAAATACGTGATTTTTTTTTTTTTTTTGCAGTGGAACAGGTGATGGATTCTTTAGTTCCGCGTTTCAGTCGCAGCTAATTGGAAATTCGCTACACAATGCCAGTATGCCGAAAGGTATGTCGAAATAAGTCATAGTAGCCTATGCTATTCGCCCACTGTTCAGCCTAAAACCATATAACATCAGGACTCGCAAGCTTAAGCGCCCATGGTGATGTTGCTTGGCTGTATTCTGGCATTGTGCATCAATCCTCCATTGATACCACTATGACAAGGGTCGATTGCTGTATCAATGGAGGATTGATGCACAAGGCCAGAATACAGATTCAAATGGCGGATGCCAGCCAAGCAACATCGCAATGCCGCCTTTGTTTGCGAGTCCTGATGTTATATGGTTTTAGGTTCAGCCATTTGCTTTGACATATTTTCATATCTCAATTCTGTTTTTTTTTTTTTTTTTTTTGTAAAGAGGTTGCTTTCGGCGCAATTATAACTTTGAAGAATCACCGAACGGGCGGCGGATACCTCCATTCTCATTGGCACCTTTATCCGGAAGGGGTCGGATCAAGACAGCAACAGGTATGACGACAGTATCGCTCTTATTATGGGATCTACCTGTGTAAAAGGAAGAAAATCGTGAACGTGATTACGGATTCATCTCTCCCGTTTTTTGACACAATTTTATTTAATATCTATTTAAGGTGACGACTTATTCACACAAGGACGAGAATAATAAATGGATCATCAAAAGATACGATAAAAATCCAGGTAGAAAACTGAAAATTATTATTAGTTTATTATAAATCATTGCAGGAAGAAAATAATCGATTATTTACTTCCTTCAGTATGAGAAACTACAATATCAGTTATTATCGAAGAAACTCTTTTTTCCCCTAATAGTTTCACTGAATCATCGATGACTGCGCTATAAAGGAGCTCTTCTGACTCCAGAAGAGCGTAGTTTTTTTTTTTTGTGAATGAATATTCGGTTTAAGAAAGAACTCTGGGAAAACTCGTACCGTTGACAAGATTGCGGCACATTATAAATCCTTCACCAGAATTTTATTTCTTGACGTTCAAGTTCTGACATAGAATGACTAACTGTTTTTTTTTTACCTTTTCAGACGTAAAAAATCCGAACGAGCCAATCGAATTCGTAAAACACGGAGATCTTGTTCGACTCGAACATTTACCGTAAGATTTGTAATATTGGATCAAAATTATGATATATTTGTTGTGCAAATATCATTGAATTCAAATCATTATTTTTTTAACGTCGATTAAAAAGTCTGTAATTTTATTTCTTGAATTTATTACAAATATTTGCAACACGTAACATTATTTCTTAGAGGATGCGAAAATCGGATTTGAAGTTGCGACCTTCGCGATTTTCCCAATGTTTTTTTTTTTTTTTTTTTCAGAACAAAAAGAAATCTACACAGTCACAGGGAAATGGCACCATTAACCAAGAAACACAATCAAATAACCTGTTACGGCGAGGTAAGAATATTCTCGATTTACAAAATAATTACCACATCCGCTGGAAATCAAACTCTTTATCAGTGGAACTTTAAATCGCGTAAATTCACCCGTTGATATTTTCAGAATGGAACTGGCGACGCCAACGATGTTTGGAAAGTGGAAATAACGGGTGGCTACGACAGCCAACTTGTGACAACCATCACCAGCAAGTTAAAATTCATCCATTTACTCACTGGTTGTGCGCTGCATTCTCACAATCGACAATTGCCAAAGTGGTAAAAAGACTTTCTCTCGCTAAAAATGCAAATCTCCTCTTGTTTCCAGTGAAATTTATTCATTCTAGAAAACTGTCACCCAATCTGGATTGTTACTGACTCGCTAGCTCTCGTGAGCTCCTAATAAATGTTTGTTCCATTTTGTTGTGCCTCCGTATTGTCTCAGTGTGCTGGTGGGTCCCATCGTCCATCGAACCTTCGACCTGCCATTTTCTGAACAGTTCTAGAGCAAACAAACAAAGAAAGGACTGAATGACCAAGTAACTTAGCATTGTAGCTGATTTTACATAGTACAACTTTGAATAAATGTTGATTATTTTCAGGGGTTTCGAACAAATGGAGGTTTCTTGTAATCCGCAACAATGGGACAGGAACAATCTTTGGAACGTAGAAGACAATATTTTTCCTAAACGTTGGTATTATTTAAATTCATTTTAATATGTCTCACGTCTTGTGCGTATATTGGCATCAATGATAAGGCTTATAGTTGCGTCAGTTTTACAAAATGTACCAAGCAAACACATTGGAAACAAAATATCGTCCGTATTCTGACGCGACCCTATAATGTTGTTGACTTTCTAAGTTTCTATAGATAATTCATTCCTGATCTGGGTCTATAAGCTCCATCAGAATCATCCCTTTTATACATTTCTCTCTCTTTTTTTTTAAATTCCAGTTCCTAATGTTAGCTTTGAAGTTTATGCGCCATCATTCTTGGAACGATTTCTCGAATCTCATGCCGTCATGTTCCAGGTTCGAAAAAAATAAATATCACCTACCTGTGTTATGTTACCTGCCGTTCTTTCTAAAGCTTATGGCTATTTGCAGAGCAACGCCGGTCTCAAACCTAAAGAAGGGGAAGTCACTTCGAAACCCTGGCAGTGGCCCATCAATTACCGAGTAAGTTCTTTCGATCGTTGTGCAACAAACATTTCCCAAGTGAGCGTATAAACGACACTGTGTATCTGTCTTCAGGGTCAGTTTTTCTCGGGAAACCAGTACCGCATTTATTTGCTTGGAAATCCTCTCATCTGGTGGGGAAATCTCCTATTAATTCTCGTCTATTTGGCTCTGTGGTGCTACCACTCGACGCGACTGCAACGCGGCTACTTGGATTCGCCCGAAATACAAGGTACAGGTTTTTAGTAAAGATGAGGTAATTGGATTAATATAACAATTTTAAGATGCAAAGAGCTCGTATTCTGAAGTACCGTATTTGTGCGATAGTTATTCTCGTTTAAAAAGTTAAATTCGGCTGGTTAAAATGACTTGGTAGAATCCGAAGTCACCAAGAAAGAATGTACGATGCACGTTCCCTGACTGTTTTATCGCTCATTTATTATCAGTTAATCACAGCTCTTGGGATGTATGAAGTTCCCTCCTAACTGATTCCTGTCCTACGGTACAATGAGACGCGTCAAATTGCAAAAATACAAATAAATCTGCGGAATTTTGAGACTGGAATTTAGGATTTATTCATATTTTCCTTCTTTTCCGTTTCAGAAAAACGACAGGTCACAGTTTCTGCGGGAGGCTGGTTGTTAATTGCCTGGTATTTTCACTACATTCCATTTTACGGAATGGCGAGGATTCTCTACTATCACCATTACTTTCCCGCTCATCTTTTCGCCTCAATGCTCTCTGGTAAATACTCTTTTTCTTTTCTTTTCTGGGATGATTTTCGAGGAATTCTCATACTTAAGTAAAATATGATAGATTCAAAACCATCACTACAAATCGTTAGAGAGCCTAAATTCTTCTACAACTGTTCCCTGAACGACTGAACCTACGAATTTTAAAGGAAATTGCTATACGGTATTAAATTAAGGACTGATCGATCGCAACGACGTAATATTTCTGAATTAAAAACTTTCGTTTTTCAGGAGTTGTACTAGATTATATAATACAGAGAGTGGCTCTTCGCTTTCCTTCCGTCCACACTCCAGTCTTGTACCATTCCTTGCTGGGAATAATCCTGTCGGGAATTGTCTACAGGTGAGATCGACTTTAGAATCAGAATAGTTTAGTGTTAAAACCAGTTTCGTGCGACATCCGCATTTTATATTAGTCAATTTTACGAATAAATTGGGTAAAGCACAATAAAACATTACAACTGTTATCATGTGCGCGACTCGGGTATCTTTCCAAATACGACTTTTAGGATGAACTGATCACTCGAAAACGTGATCGCATGTTGCGTTTTACACTACTATTAAGGTAGATAGACACCCTTACAATGGTAAGGTATATAGGGAAATTTGTTTGACGAATTCAATTTGGATGAAATTTAACACAGTCTTAGATAGTTATATTTTGATGTTAGATATAAAATTTCAGAATTTTTCACCAGGGGGATTAGGAGATATTTCCACGTGAACATAGCGTTTTTGATCAAAAATGCCATGTTCACGTGTCAATATCTTTTGTTTCCTACGGTGCAAATTTGTGAAATTTTATATTTAACATCTAAATACGAGTATATCTAGCTAACACTGTGTTAAATTTCATCCAACTTGAATTCGTCAAAAAAAGTTCCTATACCTTAACATTGTAAGTGTTGCTATCTACCTTAAATAACTTAAAACTCCTTGGTTTTAGTGCGTTTGATTAAAACGAAGTTTTTCTTACAGTTTTTATTTATATTGGCCATTGACTTACGGAATGGAAGGACCGTATTCGCACGAACCGAAGAGTTCACTGTCCGCATTGAGGCTGCTGGATTCGTGGGAATTTTGAAAATGCTTCGTTTTCAAAATAGGATATCCATTAGAGGGGTTGTTTTACTTACGAAATCTTGGGGAAACTTAACATCATTGTGTGGGCATATTCGTGACGTCACATTATTATCGTGATGAACAATATTGTTTTAAAATAAAACAAAAATTGCAAAAGAAAGTCATTATACTAAAAGGTAAATAAAAAAGCTTATGGTAAAATACAATTTTACGTCACGAATAAGCAACAAGATATCCTCCGTATCCAAAATATTCCGTTATGGCAGGGACTTTTCACTTCTTGTGTTCACAAGTGAAAGGTCCCTGGTTACGGGTTTACAAACGGAATATTAAAAAATACTGTAGGCTATATATACTCCGTATCTTCCTTTCGTGGTGCTATTTCACATTCGAACTTGGTAAATTATTTGATCAAGTTAACTGTTCACTTGATAAAATAAACTGCCGTGTTTTCGTACACCTTCATTCACGTACGAAATCGTACGTGGTCGTGAAATGTACAAAATAGGTTAGATAAATCATAAACTTGATTCGCGGAGCGTGCGCGTGCGTGCGACTGCGACTGCTGTGCAGTGTCTCATGGAGCACACGTACTTCATAATAATTTGGGTAGATAATTTTTTTTTTGTCATGACATAAAAGCTGCGTGAAGTTATTAACTCTTTATCCATAATGAATTTTTCGAAAATCGATTATTTTCTGAGGCCCAGTGTGCCTCAGGTACTGCTGGAACGCACGGCTGATCGAAATCGATAATCCAACAGGAATGAAAAAAAAAAACAACTATTGGATTGGAATACAGCAGCTTTGTTGGAATTTTTTCATGGAAATCTTTCTTCTTCAGCACGACGACACACTCGAGACAACGAGCAAAATGATATATTGTTACGGGATAACCATCACTTTGTGGTATCTGTTTTTCTTCTGAAATTTATAATCACATTTCTTTTTTTTTTTCGTAATGAGAAATGTGGAACTTGTTCAATAACGTAGAGCGGGATCTCTATTAAAATATGTTTGTTATAAATAACTTATTATGGTTGGATTGAATCTGATACTCGCTGTTGTATAATTTGGTTCTTGGAATCTAAGAATATCTCTGGCTTTTTTATGGGGGGGGGGGGGGGGTTGCAGAAGGATTTGTAAAATATCCTATATAAGGTTGTGCAGGCTTAATGTAATCTCGTAAAAAGTTTTTATTATTAACATTCATTGCCATTTTTGGTTCGAGTCGATAGAAAATGAATGACTTATGAAGATAAGTGTATAATTCTTTCCGGTTTAATGTTTAAATGATTATTGTGGTTCTGAGTATTATTTAACTACCGGTAACGTAAGTAAATGGAAAGAGAATTACTAATTTATTTTTTTATACGCATGGTTGTTTTTTTGAATTTACATTAATTAATGTTTTGTACTCATTTTGTTAACAATTATATTAAAATGGAACTATCGTTTTGTTAATTATTAAAAAACCGTTTGAAATTTGTCGTTTACTGAATTAAATATTTGGGATCAGGTGAAGAAAAGGTCCCTCGGAGACCCAATCTTCACTTGTGTAAAAGGGGGGGACCCGTTCCACACTTGATCACTTTGGGGGGACCTACAATTCATTTGTGCAAAAAAGAGGGACCCAGTCTTCACTTGTTAATTGGGGGACCTTATTTTCACTTGTCGCGGATCGCTGTTCGAACGCGCGAATATTCCACTTAAAAAGTGGATACACGCGATTTGGCTTTGGAGCATCGAGTCAACTCAAAAACAAGCTGCTATTACGCTCGACATTTCGGAACGAAGCATGGTTGACGTGTACAATTATTTCCGAGAAGTTTGTGAATATTACTTTTTAAAGTACCCAATTATTTTGGGCGGAGCAGGAAGAATATGCCAAATAGATGAATCGCTCTTCAGCCATAAATGCAAGTACAATCGCGGCCGACCCCCAAAAACCCCAATTTGGGTTTTTGGCATCGTAGATACCTCTGCGCATCCCTCAATTTCTTACATGGAAATCGTGGAAAACAGAAGTGCGGCCACTTTACTGCCAATTATTCGTAGGGTTGTCGCACCAGGTACGACCATTCATAGCGACGAGTGGAGGGCTTACTGCGGGTTTACTGGAGGGCTTACTGTTGGTTTTTGAATTTATACCGTATAATAAATGGATGGGACCCAGTCTTCACTTGTGTAATATGGGGGGACCCATACTTCATTTGTTCATGTCAGGGGGACCTAAAATTCACTTGTGTTTTATGGGGGGACTCAGTCTTCACTTGGTAGCTTGGGGGGACCTATTCTTCACCAGATCCCAAAAATGGCCATGTGCTGATTTTTAAGTAAATCCGTAAGTCAACGGAGAAAAGTAATCATTGGGAACTTTTCCTGGGGGTTCCTACTTACGGTACATTCTTAATTATTGTTTTTTGCCAGTTTAAAAATGTGTATAATCTGACTAAAGTCATGCCAGTTTGACCTTTTTCAATTTTTAAAATAGAAATTGAACCATAACATAACCAATGACTGTCAATTTACAGAACTATTGGATTAAGCCCGCTGACAATCATTGTTCGTTTAAAAACTAATTTGTATGAAATGAGATAAAAAAAATTAAAACGAGTACGTTATCATCATCTGTATTATCATAATAAATTGCTTCAAATATTTACGTATACTATTTACATTTCCAGAACGTGTTTCCGAAAATGAATTTCATGGACGCGGGGATATAATGATTATGTCTATCGCATGATAAAAAGGATCCGCGGAAGATATAAAGAAGGCGGATGGTTCGCCCCAGTTTCATCGCACCGCAACCGCCGGCTTCATGCCTTCTTCTACTTATATATATTTTGCTGATAATATTATTGATTTTCTTATTTGTAAACTTAATCATACAAGCATGATTCCTCCATTATAAGTTTAAACTGATACCAACATTACTAAGATACATGGGATCGTTGCTATAGCTTGTTCTTTTATTTTCTGTTGATAACGTGCATCTTTTGAAAGGACTTGTGTTTATCAATTTTGAGTTAGTAACAAATCGGATGCTGCACCATGGTCAACAAAATGTTTTATATTTACTCGTGCAGACGTACCCATGCTATACTTATTCAAGGTGGGTTTTCATTTAGGCTAGTTGCGTTGCGTTTTACCGCTCTGGTTGGTTGAATCCCGAAGCTTCCAGTACGTGGTTGGTCAACGTAACAAAGGCAATGCAACTGGACACAATGAAAACCAACCTTCGGTTATAGTCTGACAGTATACGGTCTGTATGTAGTCTAACCCGTTGCAGATATTGGAAAGCGTGTATTTGTGCTAGTATTTAGATACGTGGTAGGCAACGTAATAATAGTAGTAGTTTTCGTATTGGACATATTATGTCTTCAATTGTCTTGTATGAAAACTACTTTTTACATTACGTGGCGGTTGTTACCAACGTTTACTCGGAAATATTTTTTACTCCACAAAAACTTTTATATCATTGTGTAATGTGTATTTCGCAAAGTTCTCATTCTTTTCCAAAATAAAATACTGGGACTCGCTTTCAGGATCGAGTAAACAACCAGTATTATTGGTTATCTCGTAGAAAGAAATAGACTGTTCTGACTTCGCACGGGTACCTCGCAACATTATCGGTGACTTCTCCAATAAACTCCACATCTGGTTTCTATCCATTAATATTTGCAGTTATGCGAGATGCAGAAAAAAAAATTACGCCTTATCTTCCTACTATATTGCCCTTTACTAATGAAAGTCGTACACGAATAATTCGATAATAATGTTTTGGGAAGCTTGATCTGTCGGTCCCAAGGGCCATTTCATCTAGCCAATTACACCCAAATCAGTGTATATAAACGGTTCCTGTCAGTGTGTCTGTCCCTGGGTGGAACTGCTGCAATTATATACGGCGTCATCAATCGATATTTGACTGACAACATTATTTTCGCCTACAGATAATTGTCGCCGAAAAATGACTTTTTTCTTCTCTGATCGTAAAACTTTAAAAAGTTATTCTGAAATATTTATCTGATTAACTTATATATATAGGGCTAAACACATTCAGATTATGTTGTTTTGCGTTTATTGTAGTTTATTTTATTTAAATCTCATCGTCGGGACTCCAAGCTCTAATGAAGCTGACAGAACGATGGTAAGTCGACCTTTAAAGCAAGTAGTTCCTATTTTCTCGTGAAAGTACGTAACTGTACGGACAGTTTTTTTAATAACTCTTTATTTAAGTAAAATAAAGTACAATAAAGAGAAGAGAAAAACTTTAGCCCCCCAGAACAATCCATAGTGAGTCATAGATGGAATAGAAATCTGACAACTGGGTTATAAAGTACCACGCCAACCTTTACTTTTTGTACGAGTGTAGTCAGTACGTTGTAGAAGACTAAGGACTAAGAAGGAATGTCTCTTTTTCACAGCACGCCTTATCTTTGTACTTTCAACATTGGATAAATAGATCTTGGTGTTTGGATTATAAGATTAAGTAGTTAGTGCACTTTTCATGACTCTGGTATCCAGCGAAAACGAATGATGATAATAGTTTATCTTTTGCGTTTTTGCTGTTACTTGCTTTTTAATCTTTTCTAATTCATCGTCAGAGAATGTTTATGTTGATAAGATATTTTTTATACGATGTATATAATTTGTAAATGCTTATTTAAAAAACTTTTTCTGAGTTTTCTGAGTTTTTTTATCAGAAAAAACATCGTTCATTCATATTCCGTTACAAAATTTATCAGCTTGAAAGTTGATATATGTTAAACTAAATATGCTTCATCAATTATGAATTACCATCAATCAGGGAACTAAGAACCCGTCAAAAATAAATTCTAGTTCGTAGAATAAACCAAAAAAGGAAAAAAAAAATATAATGACATTTTCGAAATGAATAGCGAAATCTCTCGACAGAAAGTCACGAAATTATTACGATATGTTAGTGTAGTCAATACTAAACTTTTAAAAATAGTCAGCTAAATGTACGATTCGCAATATAATAATAGTTTAGAAGTTTTAACTTTTCACAGCACAACGACACTTTGTTTTTTATTCGATTTAAAATACAACAAACAAACAAAAACGAGTTAGTTTCGCACTAGCCCCACGTACGTCCAGTTTCCATAATTGTTTTAGCCAATAATTATGTTTAACATTTTAAAAGGAACAGGATAAGGATAAAAAAATTCCTTAGATTTTTTTAAAGTTTGAATGTCGAAATAATATTCAGCAATATTATGGTCAGACCAGGACCGGCATTCTGGTGTCCCGTAACGAACTTCGTTAGCTAACGAAGTAGGTTATGCGCATGCTCGGGCAGCTCATAACGAACATTTCTAGAAAAGTGAATTCTCGTTTTTATTCGATTCGGCGATTTATCGATATGCCGAATCGATTATAGCAGGATGATTGTGGCAGAAAGTCGAAAATAAAATATCCCGACACTGCTGTACATATACACCCAGGGAGGTCCAGCGCTGCGTGCGCAGAGCGGGAGAAGAAAAACTTGTTTCTACGCACATACGTCACTCTACTCTCTTCCCATACATATCCCGACTGTGTACATACACCCAAACGGGATGTTGTTAAATGCATCGCTGCGGCATCACGGCTGCAGCGGTCGCTTCGTGCAGCAATGCGTGTAATTTAACAACAGTTTTTGCACTTTTGCTGCAAAGCAAAATGGCTGCTTACATTGCATTTCTCTTTCGTCT
>JAQFYH010000497.1:0-12422 GCA_034694405.1 Scolopendrellopsis subnuda
GCCGTATTCTTTGTATATTATCCTAATTCTTGGTATGGACCCCGTACATGCACAAATAAGGCGAAAGCTCCGAAGAGCTTGCTGTTAGACCAGGATGAAACTGTCCAGAAAAATAAAATAAAGATCTACACAGCAAGATTTTTCAAACTATATTCTGCGTTTATTAATCATTTTATTTTTTTTTATTAAGGTTTTATATACAAATTGTAATATTCTTAAGGCAATTATAATAGAATTGTAATTTGTAACATAATACAACACGGTACAATTAAAGCTTGTAATTTTTGATTCTTTTTGACTTTGGATTTAAATAAAAAATACTGCAAAATATAATACCGTATAGTACAAAAATAATGTAATTAACTTATAAAAAAATATCTCGATATTTTTCGTCGTAGTACTGTCCTGCATTGTTGGAAGTTGGGAATACATAAAAAAAGCATTGCGAATTGTACAATTGCATAATATTGAAAGATTCTATTAAAAAGCAAATAAAATCTCTTTGTTTTATCAAGTCAGTTGCAAGAGCAGTGAGATGGAATGTACCTGGAGATCAAATTCCATGCACATTGCACACAGTCTGATGAATGCTCCACTCCTCCTTCTCTGGCCATCGCCATTATACACAATCGGGAAGTAGGCCTACACACGCGTCTGCATGGCGTCGCGGTACTGCGCAGACCGTCTAATGTTTTCCCAGCAGTTTCTGCAGTACAGCGCTGCTGCTTGAGGTTTCAACCGCGACGCCATGAAGATGTGTGTGTACTTCCCGATAGTGTGGCGACGCCCAGAGAAGGAGGAGTGAAGCATTCATCAGACTGTGTGCATGGAATTTGGTCTCCAGGTACATTCCATCTCACTGGCAAGAGGATGGTCCACGTCAGCTTCAGTGATGGCCGTGGTGACCGTGATGACCAAATCCATGGTGATTTCCAAAAAGACTGCCATGGTGCCCAAACCCAGAATGCCCAAACCCATGATGACCAAATCCGTGATGACCGTGGTGGTGGCTATCGAGTAGTCCTCCAAGAACCAGCTAAGGTGAAATACAGAATTATAATATGTACAATTTCGCAAATACAAATGCCCATTATCATGTGTCGCTTAAGTATTTCTATTGGCATTATGCCAATAGAAATACTACGTGACACATCATATTTAAATATACAGACCATTCCATTATTGTTACTACATCGTCTACTCTACTGTACAGTACCCACTCTACTGTACTGTACCACCATAAGCGAATCACATGTGATTCGCTTATGGTACCGCGGTATACTGTATGTTACATACTGGAACTGGGCTGGTTACTACCAAGATTTCATATATTTACACAGATTGCTGTCCAAATATATATTACGGTTCTATGAAATCTTGGTACTACTATTGTTGAATGCAAAGCAGAGAGCACAATCATAATCATACACTATGTACAGTATTTCTCTACGTGTTTGTGTCGGCCGCGCACAGCAGTTCTACTCATTTTCGAATTTATTGCGGACCTTCCGTTTTTTCTCGAATTAATTACGGTATGTTTACGTAAGTAACATACTGGTTCCATATAAGAAGATTAAACTATTCGATGTTTTACGTTTTACAATTTGAAACCATAATAATAATTCTGCGAAAATAATTCCAGAAAGTAAAGAAATTAGATGCATAATTTTGAAATAAAGAAATATAAAGCTGCGTGCGACGGTCACGCCTCGACCGTCGCACCAGGCAGTAGAATTTAGTCAATTTAGTCGGAAAATCATCTCCAGGTAGCCGCGAAGGCTGATCGCCACTTTCGACCCTTTCGTAGTTAGTTATAGAATCTCGATGGTATTTATTTTATGAGTTGTTGATCTAACGCAGTGAAAGAAGTTAATGAAGTAAGTAACCCGGATTAGCTATTTGCAGTTGAGCCTGCTGCTGCAAACGTAGCATAAGCGAATTACACTTCCTTATGACTGTAGAATAGAAACGTCATCGAATCATTGATGTGTAACTAATTATTATTACCACGGCACTTTCATACACATCTCTCCGTAGCTAGTCGTGCCGTTATACCGTACCGTAGTGCATAAAATAGGCCGTGTTTCAATTTTTATAAGCTTACCGAAGATCCAATATGGTGGGAAGGCGGGTAGTGGTGGTAGGGATCATCTAGCAATCCGACAACCAGTGGAGATGGCTGCGACATATACACCTACAAAAATTACGAGTAAAAAACTTTTTAGCAAAAGTACTGTAATGGCTTTGTAAACCTAAACCGCGCACTTGTCTGTAGTCCAACGACGCTTCCTCTACAGAACAATCATACACACCGAAATTTTACACGACGCTTCATTTACAGGATATCCATAGTATGCTTTTTGGCAGAAACGAATTATTTACAAACAAAATCGATTAAAAAAATAAAATTTGAACATATTACTTAAAACGGTATATTTATTACAATATTTTAATTATAAAGAAACGATTTTAAGCATCATAATTTTATTCAACATGTACACACAGTTCTGCATTGTAGAAATGTGTACCCCACAAAACCAGTCGAGGTTTACAAAGCCATTAGTACAATATTGTAAAGCTATATTATCGTCTTTTTACTGTTTTGCGTAAAGGTGGAATTGCTGGGATGGGGATTTGAACATCGATCGTAGTGAATTATCAAATTGCACGGATAAAATATTATAAAATACTATATAAACTGTACCACGGTAAAATATCAGTAGAAACAAATGTCCACAATAAGCATTATTTAAATATGATATTTATTTTTTATTTAGTTACAAAATAATCCATGGAATTAACTCCTCTTTCCTGCATTACACAAATTGTAAAAATACTTTAGCAAAAATTTGAAGCAATAAATAAAATATTAATTGTGCGTAAAACAAAAATAATACTCGCGTATTATTAATATAAAAAAAAATACTGTTTTTTTTTTTTTTAACATTTGGTACATTGAAAAACCTCGTTTTCTAATACATGTTTAGGCGACTACTTCGTGGTGTAAGTAACCACTTGGCTCCAATTGTAATTAAAATCTGTACCATAGTAGGAAAAATAACCTGACCTATTCGCAAAAAGTAAGCTAATGTATATAAGTTGCACTCACCCTTGTTACAAACAACATAAACCTTTTTTTTTATTATTATTACCCCACACAAAAGCTTATTTTATCCCTTTGAAAAAGTGGTAAAGGTAGTTTATTAGCCTACTTCAAAAAGACTAACATAAATTATAGTTTCTAGTATGCTTACATCATACTTTTACTTCAAATATTACAGATTACTTACAACGAATTTGACCAATGATGTGCTGTATATGTATATTATTGTAATATTACTAAAGTGTTTGACCAATGTAAAAAATAATATTACTACTTCTATTCAAAGGGTATGGGGTATGGTAATATTACTTCTTATATTTCCACCTTTGTCCATTAGAAAGCAGACGAATAAAAAAATTAACGGAATAGGCCTACGTTTTTATTCCGCGATATTTCATTTTGGTTATCTTTCGCAAATTTTATCAAACATTTTTTAGGGTATATACTTCACGATTACAGGTTATTTTTCCTCTCAATTGCTACGATAATAGACGCATTAACCTTTCGAACACTGCATTTTTATCTGTGACGAAAAATGTTCTGGACAGAATTTATAACAAGGCAGCAAAAACTTACTCAAATAGGAATGTGAAATAGCCATAAAAATGTTTCCGTTTCACGAAAAGATCAACTTGAATTAAATTCGCAGTTATTTCAAGCAGCACTTCTATATCTGACGGTGTAAAATAAACGTTTTTACCAATTGTGTAACATATTCCTTAATTACTGCTATATAATGGTTAACTACGTTCTACAGTACGTAATAATTTTCAACTCGGGAGCAGTGTCCGGCTGAAGAAGGCAACCATTTTAAAACAATGCCATAACTTTGCTAAAACCAGCCGTTTTCTGACACGAGACGACTAGGGATGACATTTTCCGCCCCTGTATAGAGTTGGCACTGCGCGGGAGAAATATATCGTATTTTATGTTTAATTTAAGGCACCTACAAAAGGCACAAATTACAAATTTTTAAACTGTAAAAAATTTTGGACCAAGTTTCTTTGATAAAAAAAAAATTCCTTATTAATTACGTCCGGCATAATTATATGACTTTCAACCAAATTGAAAGTGTTACTCTTCTTCCGACGAGCTGGAACTGGAACTGTGACGCCTGAATCCGTGCATTCCGTGGTGATGGTGGGGAAACATGTGCTTGCTGTGTTTGTGCTTGTGCATCTTCTTCATGGCCTTTTTCATGGCTTTGTGCTGCTTCTTCGCGTGTTTCTGTAAAAAAAACAACCAGAACACGTTAAATTTTAAGGCAGTAGTCGTTTAAAACATCAGTAAAATAGACGGGTCTTTTATTTCTCGAGTCAAAAATGTCTTGATTCTATAATCCCAAATCAGACACAATTTTAACTGCTTCCGAAAATATAAACAACTCTGTATATTAACGGCGAAAACTTGGCTAAATGGGGTATCGAGTTATTACTTCGACCCTGCTTCGACGTTGTGTTATGGACAGTAACACAAGTTTTTTAAGTACCATACTCTCCCGAGTACTCGTAGGTATATAAAATAATATTTTCTAAAACGCTCCGGCGTTACGCGGCAAATTTCGTAACAGCAAGCGCCCGAATTACGGGGGATAGATCTTTCAACGAAAAGTCACACGATTGAGATTTTAATGAACTTCAATATAAGCTAAAGAAGAAAAAACAAATCTCGCCTCCCCTTCCCCTCGTCTGCGCCGAAAATTATACGCCTCAATAAGCCAAAAGTATTGAGCCGCTAGTGTAAAATTCAAACGATCATATCAGATTGATCGTAAAAACATAAAATTAAAATAATCTGCTAAGTGCAGTGAGTGCAGTCGTCGTTTAAGGCCCTAATTATCGCGCGGAGTTTCTCTTTACTTCTGAATTGTCCGTTAAAAAAAATTACGAAATTTTTGGAAAGCTAAAAGTAAAAACTTACGTGAGAGTGATGAGCACCCAAGACACCTCCCAGTATTCCGGCACCCGCCAGCGGGATCACCGATCCAGGAATGGGCAGCGGACTCGTTCTTCCGTGATACGATCCGTGATAAGCCTAGAAAAAAAATCACAATTTTTAAAATAAATTACATCTTTTTTTCGCAGATTGGCTGAACGACAAAAATAAACGTGGGACATGCGAAAGAAATTGCGGAAACGGAGACGCGCAGGTTCTAATACGGGTCGAGGCGACGTGGAATAAATTTAATACAAAGAACCACATTACATAGAAGATGCATATTTTGTGGTTCGACAAGAAAAGAGCGCCCGCTTTCGCTTCGACCGCAAAGTGACGCATTTACTATATGCCACCAAGAATATGAATTCTTGGAGCGACATAATATTGTATTATAGAAATGATTCGTTTCGACGAATAACACAACAAATGAAACTTTTTAAATGTGCATACTCACCCTTTTTTAATTTATATTGTGGAATTTTTCGTCAAAAAATCTTTTTTATTTTGATTGAAGAAACATAATAGCTTGTCTTTTTTTTTGCTTCTGTTTTTTTTTTTTGTGCAACATTCGTATAATATATCGAAGTATAATATTAATTTGCAACCAACTGCGGGTTCACAATAACAACTTAAAATTTTACGAATCCGCGCTTTCTCGAAAAACACGCGAAGAAAGTAGTTGATCACCACCACCAATTTTGAAATTTTCCTGCGTGAAGTCACATATTAAACAGTACAATAAGAAAAACATTACATATTGTAAACAATTTTCGTGCAATTTGATAATTCGCCTTTCTGGTTGTAAATGGTTTTGTACCTAAAAAATGGGGCAGGGAGAAGTGGGGGTTACAGTTCTATAAATTACGTTACAGTGTTACACCGCATCGGTGGACAGAGGAGCCACGTTAAAAGACGAAGTTCTACTTTCGGCGGTCGTATCAATTTTTATTTATATATTGATGTGGCAACCAGATTATATTTATAACCTTTCTTTCATTAAATTTGTTTTCGAAATACTGTTTCCGAAAACCGAATTTCGATCTGCTTCCACAAGACGTGCATGCTAGTTCACTTACCGTGGATCCTGGATAAAGCGTGGTTCCATACGCAGCTGTCTGGTACCCAACGCCCGGTCCAGGAGCGTATCCAGGAGTGTATCCTGGAGGAGGGGGAGGGACGGTGCCAACAGGATAACCCGATGTCATGGGAGACGCCATGGTTGGATAGGGAGAAGCAGTCGGCTGCGGAGCATATCCCACTGGTCCAGCCTGCAAAATTGCATTTCGTACTTTTAATTGCCATCTGACACAATCAACGTAAATCTCCGCAGTGCACCCATGGTTTCTAAAGCAGCTGTTGGATAATGTGCAATTTACGATAAAAGTTTTTGTACACAGATTTTATTTATGTTTTAATGTACCAGCAGTCCAGCATAACATAGCAGGTGTAACACAGTTTGAAAAGCCATTGACTAACTTAAATATTTGAAATTTTTTTCGACATCAGTAAACGCAAGTCTACAATTCAAAGTTTCTTGTATACTCTCGTATACTTACCCCATCAATTCGTATGACGCTGATATTGACGTCGCCGTCGATGGTGATGTAGCTCACTCTTTGCAAAGGCAACCGATGACGAAAGTCCGTTAGATACTGGCCATTTATGTGGATCTAAATAGAAGCAAAAATGGAATTTATACATTCGCATTTCAGCACAAAGTCGAAAAGAGTGTTTTAAAATGGTATCAGAAATTCTCTCCATCCTCCAGAGAATATAATTATCCCTGGTTGAGCATGAAATTCCTGTAGGTTTCTACGCGGAAACTAAAATCGAATCGAAATACTGGAAATAGCAGGATAGAATAGATTCAAAAATCCACTAATTGCACTAGGATTCATGAAACGTAATTTAGCAGCTCATAAATCTAGTTGTACAGAGATATTACCTTATATTCATTCATTCCAACGTGAATCTGAATATTGAATGGCTTTCCGCTTTCTAGAGCGCATGGTCCGTGACTCTCTTCGGTTCCCCAATTTTGGCCGGTCAGTGAGTTGCGGGCAATGACTGGTGGGTAGGTGAATCTCGGATTGATGTGCAAAGCAATATCATCCCTAGGATTGACGCTCGGTCCACATTGTAGATTTATTGCAAATCTGGAAAAAGATAAAATAATTCAAAATTATTAATAACAACGAGAGTGATTGGCGCGCCCTCTGCCAACCCAAAGTTCCCATGGGCAAACAATTGATCATTATTTCAGCTTTTTATAATGAATTTACCATTACCAATTGGATCTATGCTATAGTCCACTCTCGTGTCTATTGTTGCACCCTCTGTGTTCTTATGTCATATGATAATTTTTTTTCGCAGACGTGGATCGCAGCCATCCCAGTCTGACTGAGCGCAGTCATGGATATTATCAGTCATTTCTGGGTAGAATAGTCGTTTAGTGGAAAAGCGGGAGTTCGCTCGCGCTAATTTCTCTGCACAATCAAGGAATTAGAATATTTTGTGAAAGGTCAGGTTTCGTATTCCTAGGAGGCGGATCCTCCAACCATGTCAGAAACCCAACCATGTCAGATATTGCTAATAGAGAGAAATTAAGGGAAATCTCAGCCGCTTTTCCACTAAACGACTATTCTACCCAATTGCTTTTTCTCAAAGTCATTAATAAAAAATTAATACTTCTGGCTAAAAATTAAATTAAAATCGATTTTATTTTTTATTAACCGAAGTAGGTCTAGTCTACAAAATTAAAAAAAATGACAACCATCCAGCTTCTAGGATCAGATTCTTTATGCGCATATTTTTTTTAAACTAACAGCAGGAGCATGCGCAGCAGCTAACAAAAAAAAAAAAACTACTCTGCTCATGCGCGTTTAAATTTCAGCTGCAAAATTCTACACTTTTGAAAAAAAAAATGCGAACAACGAAATCTATTTTCGATCCCCATTATTTTATCCAACCAATCCTTTTGTTAAAAATAATTTTTGAAAGTTCTTTTTACTAAATTCGATAGATTTATTATTTCATCATTATTTTCAATGATTTTTAGGAATTTTATTATTTTAACGAATAGGCTATATTAAAATCAAGGACAGTTTCCATTTCTGAAACTCGGCTGTCAAAACTGTCCAAAAATGGTGAAATGGTAAAAACCTTACTTTTTAAAGATTTTCTTTCATTAATTGGGGACTATATTTTATTAAACCTTACCTTTTTCTTCGCCAAATTCCAACAAAAACGTCCACTGTCGACCACGTCTTGAACGAACAATAACGCTGAAAGGTGAAAGTTGTCGCTGAAAGCTTTTGCTACTTGTTTTTTATCCAGCCAAAAATGCCAAAGTGGCCAAGTGCGTTTGGCGTAGTTTGGCCAGGCAGGGTTTCCAACTTAATGCAAATAACATCTTACAGTTAGAACTAAAATGTTTTTTAATTTTTAGCTTGTTTTTTTTTTTTACGCAGGGTATGGGGAATGGGGGCCGCTACATAGGGGTAGGGGGCCCCCATGGAAAGTGAAAACAGCCTTAAAAAATGGAAAAAAGAAGGAAAGGGGGAACAGCCTCCCCCCCCCCCCCCCTGGAAAAATTCCTGGCGGCGCCCAACTTGGTAGGGGCTAGGGGTATAATGCGAGGAATTTCCCTGGCTCTACAAGTACTGTTTTTTTCCCCCCCAAAATTTCTACTTTTCACCATTCAGCATCGTAAGGAATGGTTAAATTACCCCCTCCCCCCCCCCCCCTTGTATTCAGATTTATTAAAACCCTGTTTATACGGATAGTTGCCCGATAGTCCGATCCGATTTAATGATTTACCGGTAGGCCTATATAGTAATCAAATTTATTGTTATATGATCTAAATAGGCCATATAATTATAAACCATTAAAATCAAAATAAAAGGAAATAAGGCAAATTTCACACGACACGTCGATCTAGCCATTTTCACCGTGCGTAAAATTTTCAGTCCATCTTGACCATATTAAATGAATATTATGAAATAAAAATAATAAAAACATCTCGATTCCCGCCGATTTCTAGAAATACGGCCTCCAGTCCCCCGTCCACGCCAAGGAAGAGGTGGGCGTCATTTTTACTGAGGGGGAGGGGGATTGCCTCTATTTGAAAGATTTGAAAATTGAAAGAATATATAGAAATAAGATATAAAAGAAAGAATAAATTACAGAAATTCAAAATTAAGCGGCATAACCTTCACTCAGGTGCATCCATTATACGGAGTAAGCAGCAACAAAGGAACAATCTCCACACAGGCCCTGCTGAACCTTATCCCTGCTTTGGCATTCGCGTTCTGTTTAATTATTAATATTTTGATAAAATATTATAGAGAGATGGAATTCCCGTCGTATGTGAAGATTGTTCCTTTATTGTTACTGCTTACCCCGTAAGGAATGCGTGATTGTTATATGGTATGTTATGTAGATGGAATTCCATAATATCCTACTCAATGGTGTAGAAGCCGTAATTAACTCTGGCTGCGGACACCATCAAATAACACGGAATTCACAAAATTTTCTGAATTTTAGTGAACGTATCATTTAGGCCTGATGGTCACCTACCCCCCCGCCCTTCATATTATGTACGCCACTGCATATAAACTTATACCTAAATTTTTATAATTTGAACCTCTTTGCCCAAAAGGGTCGATGCCCTCTTGAGTAATGTGAGGTAATCAGTAATCGGCTCACCGTCCCGGTGATTTACTGGATGATAGCCTCACGGTGTCACATTGTTAAATAAAAAAAATATTACGATAATATTACACAATTGTTAAAACATCGCGATTTTTTAATAGATTACGAATTACGATGCTCTACATTGCTCTAAATTTGGTAGTGTTTTTTTATTCAATCGGAGGCCTCCGAGCGCTCAAAAGCGTTTGTTTATTGCAAATCTGAAATCCGAGCTGCGCGGTCTACTGTTTTTTTATTCACTTCGATCTCGCTCCGAGCGCGCTCAAACAGCTCGGAGGAAAAGTTCGAGGTGCCCGACCAGATTCCAATGGCGGCGTTCGTGTAATTTAAATATTTAGTTCTGAAATATTACAATAAACTAAATATTGATGCTGAAAGATTTGCAAAACTGGGAAATGGTAGATAAATATATACTTTTAATAATTTTAAATAATAATTAAACCAACAATTGGTTTTTAAAATTTAATTTTAGCGCGATGAGTGATTTAGGCTTAACACATTTACTGGCGTTCAGTCCATGCACTTTCTCGGAACCGTTTTTTTATTTCACCAAAAATCCGATCGCGCTCTGCAAATCTGATCACGTGACAGATTGCTCGGAGTTCGCTCGGATCGAGATCTCCGATTGAATAAAAAAACACTACCAGAGTTTGTAATTTATAAATCCATGGGACGGCTCAAGTCGTAAGGCACCTACTAATTAACACACAAGAGATTTTTCTATAGACATTTTTGAAAAAAACTTTTGTGCCCACACTTTTTGCAATTCAAGCACAAGTGCTTAGATTGTTGAACATTGTCAAACTTTTGTGTCACACTTTCTGATTTTCATCAATTTGATTACACAATGACCTGCGCGCCGCAGTATTTTTTGATCGTCTGCTTTTTTTCGTGAAAGTGTGACACAAAAGTGTTACGAAAATGTCAAAGAAAATCTCTCGTGTGTACGCGCCTGTACTGTATGTAGCCAAAAATGGCCCAATACAAGATTCCAAAGTAATATATTTGTACCAGGAGAAAATAGCATTATTTTTCTCTTGCTTGTACTGTATGTGCGTATAATAATATTGTAGGTTAACCTACAGTGTAGTGTGTAGCTGAAGCTCTAGCAGTATGCAAAATTCTGCTCTTGTTTACATGGGATTTCTCGAAAGCCTCCGTGTAAGCAACTAACCAATTAGTAACTAACTTAAGTGTATAACTTACATTTAACTATAAGTATTAAAAATGGCGAAGTGGAGTAAGTCGAGGTTGTACGCATGAAAACATACTTACAGTACTTGTTGGAGAGTCGGATCCAGAGTTGAAACTGATCATATCAGGGCGATCGCCCCCTCCATCCCTCTCTGGATCCACCACAGCAGAGCCCTATAATGAATGCAACAAAGCTGATTTACAGGAGTACTGGGAAATGTACTGCAAGAAAGCGCGCGGCACGGTGTTGCAGAGAAGTAACGAGTTTTAGCAACACCGATGTAACGCTAACGTAACGTCTTAAACCCAACGTATGATCAAGACGTGCTGAGGAACGTGCGCATGCTCAGAATGTCTCATACAAGTACGTTGCGTTTACGTTACGTTAGCGTTACATATCGGCTATCGCTGTTGCTAAACTCGCTACTTGGTAAACCTAAAGGCCAGACGTGACCGCAGTGGGGTCGTGATGACGTGATTAGCTTTTAAATGAACCCTGTCATAGGTTGTTTGCGTTGACGCAATACTTTGCACAATACGAGTATTTTGTCACGACAATACCAAAGCTAGCATGTGCGCTAAAAGGCTAATGGACTCGATGTTCGTGTGGGAAATATGCAATACAGTAAATTGTAAAAATTATGCCGCGCATTTCATGTTTCTCACATGTAAATGATTCAGTCACGCTGGATGGGGGTGGGGACTGGGGCATAGACTATTCCAAATCGACTCTTTTTTTTAAATGCTTGAAGTTAGCCTACTCGTTCGCAAACTCAGTTTTGTTTTTGTTTATTTTTCCTGTAGAAAATGGAACGACTTGCAATAATAATTCCGGAATCATCCGAAACACAGTCTACTCTCAACTATCCGATCTCATCCATCTTCCCGGACCTTTGACTGAAGACGCAGTCATCAAAGTTCTCCACGCTAGATTTTACAACGGCGACTATTTTGTAAGTACCGTAACAATACATTTCCTCCATTTCGAGAATCAAACGACAGCCCAGCTCATATTGAGACTCCTTTTTCGGAAATTTGTTTCGCGGTGCCCTAAAATTTCTAAAGTTCCAAAGTCTCTAAAAAACGTTCTCAGAAATTGCAATCGTTTAATAAACTAGACAATTTTTGGCCATCAACAACGGTTGGAAGCAAGTTCATCCCAAACGCCCGTCTTCTGCGTTGGAGAAAATAATTACGGAGTAAATAATACCAAGAACCCTTTATAATGGGTTCTTGATACAACTGTTCTGGGTGAACCCCGCTCCGGGTTGAGTTTATTAACAACAATTAACTTAATGCTCTGCTCTCGTTGTTACGTCGCGAGAAGAACACGAAATATTATGTGGGAAAGTTTTAAATTACTGTACAGTTCAGTCTATGCATTGCATATTGCATTATTGCAGGGGATAGGAAATACATCCCTACGACTGCTGGCGATTGCGACGACTGCTGTTTTTCTTCTCACGAGACATGG
>JAQFYH010000498.1:0-12414 GCA_034694405.1 Scolopendrellopsis subnuda
CTATGTTTGATATCCATTTTTAAACTGATCCACACGACATTACACACCTGTGTCCGGTAGTAGAGAGGATATCGGACCAGAGGAGTCACGTTTAAACCAGATTTATGCGGATATGAGATACCCACGTGGAAAAATAATTGCTTCTCAAGAACCCCCATTTCCTCTAGGCACCCTTTCCCCGTAATCGCCTACAGGTAGATTTACCTCTGTGACTACAGGTATGCCACGACTGGGTTTTTTGACAATATTGTTAGGAAATAATTCGTTCGTTATACATGGAAACCCACAGTATGTGTAACCTGGTATTTTGCAGCTCCCTGTATTTTGCAACCCCCTGTATGTTGCTCCGTTTATTTTCTTATCGCGGTTGTTAATTTATGTAGTTTTCGCTGCAGCGCTCCGCTGACTTTGTAAGCGCGTCGTTTTCTCTCGTGGGTTCTCAAATGTTCGTTCGGCAGTCGATCGGGTATCGGTCATCTGAAGGGCGTCTCCTTCCAAAAATTTACGGACGAAGTTTTAGAGTTTATTTTATCGCCAAACTTCGGTTTAAAATTGTTATTTATTATCGTCGAAAGTTTTTTGAGTGCGAAACATTTGGTTTCCCCTTTCGAAGCGGCAGCAGTGAACGTACCTAATATTTCTCCCGAAATTCTTCGTCGCCCACGGAACCGAGCTGCGCTGCAACCGAGGTTTGACCGCCGTTATTTCATCCGAAGGAGTTATTTTCAAGGCAAGTAAAAACGAACCCTTAATTATTTCGAACGTTTAAAATTGTGGAGACGAACTCGTCGCCCTTTTCGAGAGTCCGAGAAGCTACGTTATCGTCGACGGAAACCGAGAATCTCCGAAGATCTTCCTACGCAGTTTGGGACGCAGGATTTCCCCAATTGCTGTCAAATTTAAGAAGAAAACTCGTCTGGGTAGGGATGCCGGAATTCCCCTGCCTCTCATTAATTTAAGAAGAGAAGATTTCTGCGCTTTCCGAGGATTCGCCGAAACTGGAAAATCGTCGACAACAGCACGGACCTCGCCTTCTGTTTTATTTCGAAAAGGACCATCGTCGATTCTACAAACCGAGTTCAGAAGTTTTGAAGAATAAGTATCTCGTCGTTTACGAACGTTCTTATTTCTTTCAAAAATTAATTGTTTATAGTGTGATGAATCATATAATTTTTGCAAATGAATTTAAATTAATTTCACTGTAAATATCCACATCTTATTCGTCGATCAATTCAATTTCAAATTTATTTAATTGTTAATTAATTATTTACAAATAAGTTAATGTAAAATGTTTTATAATTCAATTTAAAAAAACTTGTTCCTTGAATATTGTGTTGCTGTCATCTGTTGCACGTTCTTATCGTAGAATTCCACCCCTGAGGTGCGCTGCCTATTTCTTAGACCTTACATTTGGCGCCCAACTTTTAAAAAAGAAAAGACGTGCAACTTATACACAACTGTACTCCGTATTTTTCAAAATTTTTCTGTCTTCTATTTTTTTTCTTTCAGGTCGGACGGAAGTTGCATCGCTAGCTCGGTTGCTGTGTTTTCTTCTGACGGCTTCGTGTTTTCTCGTCGTTCCCCTGTGCTCGAAATCGGAAATCGTCGGTTCGTATTCCTTAACAAGATTTTTTACAGATAACCCTAAATTTTTTTTCGTCTTTTACGATGACCGCGCCCGATAACTCTGCGCAACCTTCGGTCCTGCGTCTTCGATTATTGAGGCAGCCGACAATTTTCTTTAACGATTTAGGCCAACTTGTTGATGATTGGGTTACGGAATTTAAGACGATCTTTCTCGCATCTGGTATTTCCGATGCTGATCAAGCCTTGCATATGCCGTTGTATCTCTCTGGAACTCCTTTGAGTTGGTACAGGTCGCTACCCGAAGCGAGTAGAAAGAGTTTTGACGATCTTTCGAAGGCGATGGTCAAGAAGTTCTCCCCTCGTAATTTCGTCGAGTTGAATCAGCGTAATCTTTGGATTAGAAATCTCATGCCTGGAGAAAAGGTTATCGATTACGTGTACGCGAAGTTGGATCTGTGCCGTCTCGTTGATGATAAGATGACCGATCCGTTGCAACAGGATTGGATCATGAAAGGCCTTCCTAAATATTATAGAGAGAGGCTGAGAGGGAAAACGTTTGAAGAGAATGATGCTTTGATTTCGGAATTATTGGATTTGGAAACTTATAATCCTGATTCCCAACCTGTTCTCGCAATTTCGTCCTGTAAGCAGGAAATTGCTGATATTGTCGCTGAGGTCGTTCGTAGAGAGATCGGTTGTGCTTCTTCATCCCGTTCGTCTAATCCTCGCGGTAATTCGTCTTCGGTAGGCCAATCGACAAATGGATCTTCTTCTTCGCAACCCGATGCGAATAGTGGTTCTCGTCCCAGATCTCGTCGTCGCGGTAGATTTGATGGCGAATGTTACAAATGCGGATTTTACGGCCACCGCGAACGCGATTGTAGAGTTCATCCTAGTCGCTATCGTCGTCCTTTAAACTCCCAAGGGGCCGTCGCTCGAGGTGCGGTCGGTCCAAACGCACAAATTCCTCAAAACCAAATCGCGAATCCTCCTCACGATCGCGGTTAGCTACTCCTTTTGTTGGTGATGACGCTGTTCAGTCGTCTTTGTCTGCTGAAACCTCATGTATTTTCCTCAATATGTTGGTTGATTCAATTTGTTATAGAGCTCTTATCGATACAGGATCACCTGTTACTGTGGTTTCTGCGAGATGTGCTTCGACACGTCATATTTCTCCGTCAAATCGTCTTTTAAGATCGTGTACCGGTCACTCTCTTACGGTTTTAGGCCAAACGGATGTTGATTTTTCTCACAAGGGAAATAGTCTTCCTATTTCCGCCGTTGTCGTCGCAAACCCTCCGTACGATATTATCCTAGGGATGGATTGGATCGCTCGTTACGTTGAATCTTACAATTTTTCTTCCGGGACAGTCAGTTTTAAGACTTCTGGTCCTAACGTGGTTGTTTCTCAGCCCATTTCGTCGACCATGGAGGAAACCCAAGTTCCTGCCATTCTCCTTCCAATGGATTGCGTGGATGATAATTCTCAGAACGTCTTACGCAAGTTTCGAGTCCGCGATAGGATATTTTGTCCCTCTCGATCTTGTGTTTCGATTGAAGTTTACGGTGAAGATTTGCCTGACGGAAATTATCTCATTGAGCCCTCAAACAGTATCCAGCGTTATTCTGATGTTTCGATCCCGAATTCTCTGTTAACTCTTCAAAACGGTCGCGCGCGCATTCAGCTGTTGAACTTTGCACCCAAAGAGCAAGTTCTTCATTCTGGCATCGTCGTTGCAGTCGGTAATCAGGTCGATATTTTGGACTCAAGACACCGTCGTTTTGCTCTTCCTGAAGATTGGGTTTCTAAGGCGAAACAGGATCTTCCTGATGATGTTGCTAGTGCTTTGGAGAAATATCGTTGCGATATTAATCAAGGTTTATTTTCCGTTGTCCTCCAGTCCATGGACATTCCCACGGGCGATTCTCGACCAATTTTTCGGAAGCCATATCGTCTTTCTGCGGTGGAAAGGGAAAAGATTAGAGTTCACGTTGATTCTCTTTTAGCCGATGGCGTTGTTCGTGAATCTTCTTCTGCATGGGGCGCGCCTTGTTTCCTCGTTGATAAGAAATCTGGCGATACTCGCTTGGTCGTCGATTACACTGCTTTGAATAAAGTGACTGCGCATGATCCATACCCGTTGGTGGATATATCTCAGGCGGTCGCTTGTCTTTCGTCGTCTACGTGGTTTTCTAAGCTCGATCTTGATTCGGCTTATCATCAAATTCCTATTTTGGAATCCGACATCCCCAAGACGTGTTTCCTGACAGATCGCGGTGCTTACGAGTATCTCTTCGCTCCTTTTGGTCTCAATAGATCTGGTGCCGCTCTCGCTCGAAATCTCGATCGTGTTCTTTTGAATCTCAAGCCTCACGCGGTTATTAATTACAGTGACGATATTATTGCCCACGGATCTTCGAGACAAGCTGCTTTTGATGCCCTTGTCCAGGTATTGGATGCGTTATCTGCGTGCGGACTAGTGATTTCGATCTCTAAGTGTCAATTCTTAGTTCGTCAGATTAACTTCCTAGGTTATTTGGTCTCAGAGGATGGTGTTCGACCGGATCCTGATAATGTTCGTCCCGTTTCTAACATGGTTACCGTCACGGACAGCAAACAACTGTCTCGTTTCGTCAATTTTGCCAGTTTCTATCGTCAGTTCATTAAGGGTTTCGCAACCATTGCCGACCCTCTTCGTCGTTTGCTTCGTGAAAAGAACTGGGAATGGACCGATGAGTGTCAAGTTGCTTTCGAGAAGTTAAAGCACGCGCTCTGTCATTCTCCGATTCTTTCACACTTTGATCCGAAACTCCCCGTTCGTTTAAAAACCGACGCCTCTAAGGTTGGTTTTGGCGCTGTTTTAAGCCAAGTTGTCGACGGAAAAGAGAAAGTCGTTGCCTACGCTTCTCGTGCTACAACCCCTATCGAATTTCGTTCCTGGAGCGTAACTCATTTGGAGTTAGGCGCTGTTATCTTTGCCATTCAGAAATTTCGTCGTTATTTGGAGAATATCGATTTTGTTCTGATTACGGACCATCACGCGCTGTGTTGGCTCCTCGCGCAGAAAGGGTTAACTAGCAAGTTAGCTCGTTGGGCGTTATTATTGCAAGAATTTCGTTTTACGGTTAAGTATTCTCGTCCGAACGATCTGTGCGACGCAGATTGTCTTTCTCGTCTAGGTCTCCAAGAATCCGTTGTTTCCCCGATTCGCTATGACGATATTGGCGATCTTCAAGTGAACGATGTTTTCTGTCGATCTCTCGATGGCGATCCCCGTTTTGTAAAGAGAAACGGTGTATGGTGTAGAATTTTTGCGCAGAATACGAGTCCCGTCTACAGGATCGTCGTCCCAGCAGCTTTGAGAGGTGATCTGATTACGCAGTCTCATGACGCTCATACCTCTGGCCATCTTGGTGTCGAGAAGACGCTCGCTCGTCTTTCCAATTCGTATTTCTGGCCTGGTATGCGTGCCTCTGTGGAAAAATATGTTTCTACCTGTGAAATCTGTCAGCGCAGAAATATTGTTCGCAAGCAGCTAAAAGCCCCGATTCAGCTGTTGCCCATTGTTGGCGTTTTCCAGCGCATCTACATCGATTTCGTCATTTGCCCGAAGTCTGCGAAAGGATTTACTTGCATCCTTTGCATCGTCTGTTCGACATCGAAATATTTAATCGCCGTTCCCATGAAATCCCAAACTGCTCTCGACACTGCGCAGGTCCTGTTGGATAAATTTTTGCTGATCTACGGTTTCCCCGTCGAAATCCTTAGTGACAGAGGTACTCAGTTTACTTCCGACGTCGTTCGATCGTTACTTCATCTTTTGGGTGTTCATTCTGTATTTAGCTCCGCATATTCCCCCCACTCTAGTGGTCAAGTGGAAAGGACCAACCAAACGATTATTGATATCCTGGCTAAGATCGCTCGCGATGACTACCTAAGATGGTCTGAATTGCTCCCATACGCTGTTTGGTGTTATAACTCCTCAGTTCATTCGTCTACTGGTTTCTCGCCTTACCAGGTGGTATTTGGTATGATTCCCAAGGATCCCAATCTCGCTCCCTGCGATATGAACAGTCTGACCCCGTTGTCGTCCCTGCACGATTACGTCAAGTTCGGTTTCACGGTTGTTCGTGATAAGGTCAAAAACAACATCGCCAACGCCCAGGAGAAATACAAAACTCAGGCCGATAAATCCGTTCGTGCGGATGAGTTTCGTGAAGGTGATTACGTTATGGTAAAGGATGTCGTTGGTAGTTTCAAGTTTGGAGATCGTTTCTGCGGTCCTTATCTCGTCATAAAGGTTCTGAACCCCGCTTCGCTCTATCTGAAGGATGTTGTCACTAATAGGGAATTTTCTGTCAATTTGGATAAGGTCAACATTTCTAGGCGAAGGGAAATTCCTCCCGCAGCGATTCAGCCTGCAAGTTTCGATTTTGGTACCGTTGAATTTTCTCAACCTCCCAAGACTTCTCCTACCAATGTTAAAATTGAGGATTCTAGCGGTTCTTCGGCTCCGTCGTCGTCTAGGGCGGTTCCTCGCGTTTCCGCTCGCGATCCCATTCCGAGAGATCCGTACCCGTTGAGATCTCGTAATGTCCTTCTAAAAAAATGAGGTCATTTTTCTTTTCGGTCCGTAGTGGAGATGTAACCTGGTATTTTGCAGCTCCCTGTATTTTGCAACCCCCTGTATGCTGCTCCGTTATTTTTCTTATCGCGGTTGTTAATTTATGTAGTTTTCGCTGCAGCGCTCCGCTGACTTTGTTAGCGCGTCGTTTTCTCTCGTGGGTTCTCAAATGTTCGTTCGGCAGTCGATCGGGAGTCTGTCATCTGAAGGGCGTCTCCTTCCAAAATTTACGGACGAAGTTTTAAAGTTTATTTTCCGTCAATACTTCGGTTAAAATTGTTATTTAATTATCGTCGAAAGTTTTGGAGTGCGAAACATTTGGTTTCCCCTTTCGAGAACAGCAGCAGTTGAACGTAAATATTTCTCCCGAAAGTTCTTCGTCGCCCACGGAACCGAGCTGCGCTGCAACCGAAGTTTGACCGCCGTCATTTCGTCCAAAAAGGAGTTATTATTTCAAGGCAAGTTAAAACGAATATTTAATTATTTCGAACGTTTAGAATTGTGGAGAACGAACTTGTCGCCTTTTCGAGAGTCCGAGAACTACGTTATCGTCTTGACCGAAAATCTCCGAAGATCTTCCTACGCAGTTGGGACGCAGGACTTTCCCCAATTGCTATCAAATTTAAGAAGAAACTCGTCTGGGTAGGGATGCCGGAATTCCCCTGCCTCTCATTATTTTAAGAAGAGAAGACTTCTGCGCTTTCCGAGGATTCGCCGAAACAGGAAAATCGTCGACAACAGCACGGACCCTCGCCTTCCGCTACATTTCCGAAAAAGGGACCTTCGTCGATTCTACAAACTGAGTTCCAATTTTGAAGAATAAGTATCTCGTCGTTTACGAACGTTCTTATCTCTTTCAAAACAAATGTTTTATAGTGAAATGAAATATAGACTTTTTTCAAATGAATACTAATTAACTCATTGTAAATAACCCACATTTTATTCGTCGATCAATTCAATTTCAATTTATTTAATTGTTAATTAATTGTTTACAAATAATTTAATGTAAATGTTTTATAGTTCTATTTAAACAAAACTTGTTTCCTTGAATATTGTGTTGCTGTCTTTGTTGCACGTTCTTATCGTAGAATTCCATTACCTGAGATGTGAATTGCTAGTCGTGGGATTCCCTAAATTATATTTTTAGTAAGTTCGATATATATTTAGTTGGGCCTTTAACATATAATAATTATTTTTTCTTAAGACCTTACACCCCTTTTTCTTTAAATTGCGGGACTCGCTTGGTCCTCCTTTCCATTTTCGACTTCTTTAGGCTTGACTAGTCCGACTTTCCCGTCGGGAATATCCGGTGCGAGCCGTGCAGCATGGACGTTGTCTCGTCCTGCTTCGTTGACGCGTGCGGCTGTTTCTAACAAACTGGAAAAATTTACCGTTTCTATTTGTTCCATTTCGAAAATTTCCACTTCAGTTTTCTTGTTTCGAAATATTCTCGTTGACTTATGAAAGTTCTGAAATATTTTCCATCCGAAGCTCCTGAAATTATCGGCGAAACCGCTCACATTGTGAATGAAAACATTTTTCTTCCCTCGCGTGTTGCTGCTTACTCCAACCGGTTTTTCTTCTCTTCGTGCTGCCAGCGTGGCTGTGGTCTCAAGTTGTATTTTTCCGTCGCGTTGGTCCCGGTCATATCCTATTCGATGCGCCATGTTGGTCTATCCAACTATTCAGTCGTGGCCGTGTCAGACAGACCAAGCAATAAGTAGAACTGAAGCTCTCGTTGGTAATAACAATTATTTATTCCACGAAGTGCAGTTTCACATATACACGTAGTTCGTCTTGAACTATTTCGGACACAACGCCGGTCGTTTACAAAGGCAAAATAATATTATATACAGTGCTAGTGACAAGGGAACGACGAGCCCGTGGAACCCGAGTATCTTGTCTGATACTCGCAAGCTTCCACGGGGTTTGTCCCTTTCACCGTGCTGTGCGGTGAATCTCCGCTTTACAACCCGCTCCTCCGCGATTGCATTACGAGAATGACTTCAGGAGACTGCCGTCGCTAGGTGGCAGTTCCGTTTATATAATAGACGCTTCCATAATGACATTCTGGCAGCTATACGTTCAGTGACGTAACTAGACGCACAATAATACATTGACATGTTACAGCGCGATCATCTCATTTACATATAGATCATCTTCCCACACTAAATTTTTGTGCGGTCTCAAACCGACAATCATGTGACAATAAAGAAATCTTTACAAAATATTTACACTTCAGGAAATTACAAAAATTGATAATAATGAAATATCTTACAGATGATCACTTTCTTGCTTTAGCTGCAAGTTAAAGTCTTTTTAATTCCAATTTGCACGTCACTGTTCTTTTTCTTGATACCTCGTAGATCTTTGTCTAGATCATACAGGTTCATATTTTAACATTTTCTTTTTAGTATCCGGGGCGTCACCCTTCCTCCAGAAAAAGAAATCCATATTTTTAAGTGCGGACTTGTTTACCCACTCAAAATAACGTTGAAATGTCATTTTCAATATACAACAATCGGAATAAGAATCACGTCTGAAATTACTGATCGCGAGTAATCATCGTTTTTCTGGTAATCTACTCCGAAAATAATATCACAACTAAACATTTGCAAAGTTTTCTGTCGCAATTCTAGTCTTTCTAGCACTTTCACTCCGCAAATCGTTTCTTCTTCATTCCGTTAATTCTTCTTTTTCTTCTTGACCGATCCTGTTTTTGAATCGTCATTTTCCAGATGTAAAATAGTCGAATTCATTCGCGCTGACAATGTCTCCTTGTCCACTTTGACGTCGGGTTTTGACATCTCGGCCGAATTCGTTTCCCTATGAACTGGTGGATTTAATTCGTTGCAATCGCATGATTGATCTACGTCATCCGGATCCACACGGCGATCTTTATTAGACTCCATTTGCCCGTGACTGCGATCTTTGTATTTGTCCCGCAGACGTCTGGCAGATATGCCGCAGTTCTCGGCGATCACCATTTACTTTTATACAATCCACATTTTGCATTTTACTATGGAATACGTCATTCCGATTCGCACTGCATTCCTGTCGTGATCTCTCTGACGATCTTCTCAGTTTTTGAAATAACTCTCGAATCCGGAACTGACGACTTTTATTTTCGATCGATCTCATCGACCCGACGCTTTTTTGGTTCCGCCGTCTTTATCCTCGTCCTCAGGTTCATCACATCGGATCTCCTATCGTGAATACGGAATCGTCTGCGGATGTAGGTCACTGTCCGCGTTGTAATTTTCCCTTTTCATTCCAACATTACGCGGGATACAGTTTTTAACGCTGGGCGCTTGTTTCTGCGCTCCAGCCGCGGAAGTGTTCGCGTTCGTCGATGCGAGATACTCGTCATGTCGCACGATGTCCTCCAATTTCGATGCGGACTCAGGCTCGTGGCCGCCGTCGATTAGCGTTGCCATTTGTCTATAACCTCGCTTATGTCGTTGTCCAAACTTCGGACCCTTCGGAGCCGAACCCGGTTGCTCACCCATTCGTTGGGCACCTCCGGCATTCGCACCCGGAGTTACGATTATCAATTTGAAGCGAATCTTGGAGTCCAGTGGTACCCTGTACACTTCCACTTCGACCATTTTTGTTGACAGTGGCGACTTCCAAATTCCATCAATCGTCAGTGGATCCCGACATCGAATGCCCGTTCTCGACGGTCGCCTCTTTCGCATAACGAACATATACCCCGCGTCCGACTCCTCGGTCTTTCTGATGAGCAGCTAGCGCCTTCTGGTGGTTGCCAGTTTCTCTTTTTCCATCCTGGAAACGCTTCGTCTGACCCCGCGACCTTTCCGGCGATCTTGGACGTCCATTCCTGGATTTCGAACTGCGCACCGTATCCAGTGCCCTTTTTACGCAAATCCCTTCAGTGTTTCGACCGGTAAACAGCGAACGCGCGCTCGGCAGGCCATTATTGTAGCCCCCGACCGCGTCCCCTCCCGTGGTCGAACACACTCGTGGCGAATTATTTTCGCGAGTTCCAACCTTGCGAAGCTTGTCGAATGGTGGGTAAACCCCTGGACGTTTTTTCGTAGAGCGTGTAACCCCTCTCTAATTATACTCTGTATTCGCACTCGCAGTTGAACTAATTATGTTGGGATGCGTGTTGGCAACCGGTGTAAACCCCTTTCCTCGAGAAACGGTCCTTCGGCATTGCTCCCATCATTGACCAATCAGATTCTCCGGTGACTGCGCTCGCCTCACGCATCCGTTGGGTTCTGTGCGCTTCGATCGACCTTGTCTGATCAATCCGACTGCCGCTTACCCTCGTGTCCTCGCCGATCACGGCGCCCTTGTACAGCCGCTCCCTTTTTAGTGCGCTGCATTTTTGACTAACGGACTCGGTGAAATGACAGCGCTCTCCCCACTCTGATTCTGAGTTACCAACGACGTTAATCTCGTCTGTTCGGTATAATGCGTGGGATTCTTTCAATTTCGCACGCCTTCTTTCTTTTCTGGACTGTGGCTGATGCGCTTGTGTAGGCTACTCGACTCATACGTCCGGTCCGCTCTGGAATCCATATGTCCAGATGTAATAGCGCGACCCTCGATCCAACTCCCGCGATCGGCCGATACTACATCGCCATCGCGTAGTGCGATCGTTCCGACGGGTTGCTTCGTCGGAATGTAAATGTCAATTTTATCCTCGAGTGTCCCATCGGAAGTCGAAGTTTTCTTTACGGGTTCGCCCAATAAACTACTCCGAGTTTTTGCAGCTTTTTCTCTGGCCGCCGCGACTCCGCCGAGCCAGCCCGCACGTAGCGTCTGTCCGCTAGTCGCCGCCATCCCGATAATTTCTTTCTCGGTCATGGTCGACATCTCCGTCGGATATTCGTCCTCGAACGTGATTTCCAAATCACATTCGTCTACGTTTTCCAATTGCCAATTTACGTCGAATTTCTCTAGATTTTCTTCGCATCCTATTAGCATTGAACCTCCCGACAATTTTTCCAAATGCCGGGTTCCCGAAATGCGGCTATCACGGCTGCCCATTTCGCTGAGCTGCACGGTTGCGGCGGTGCTTTGTCTAGCCCCTTCGCCGTCCCGCTCAGTCGAGTTGCAGACACGTAGTCAACCTCGTCGAATATATTGTCTTATTCCGTCTTCCCTTGCTCTTCAGGGCATTGTCTTCCCCAAGAGCTCGGGTTGTAGTCCGCAACACGGGTATCTTCCGTCACGCGTCCCGTTTTTCCGTACGGTAACGAAGTTGAGGTTTTTAATTCATTTTCCTCCTGCCCCGCTGTTGGCGACTGGAAGTTTTTAAATTCAAAATATTTGAATTTATCGGAGACGGTCCTTTCCCCCTTTTTCTTTAAATTGCGGGACTCGCTTGGTCCTCCTTTCCAATGGGCTCGAAGACCGAACTAAAATTCTACACGGTGTCGGAGTTGGGATTTTATACGAAAAGTCCCAGCTCCGACACGCGATAGAACTGAAATTAGGTTGACAAGGTATAGCCTAACATTTTTATCACAGGTTTCTGTCACCATTACTTCACCTTCACGTAGAAAGACAAGTTTTATATTCTATAAAATTAGGGTTCGTAGAGTATAATTACTGTATAATATTATACAAATTTTTCTAACCTTCTTCACAGTGCGTTTGCGAGATCAAATTTCATTGCGGCCACGCATCAGCCAGTATCAGATTTGCGGATTCATTTGCTGAAAATTTTGGGAGCGGATCTTCTATATTAGTTATTTCTCTCTTTTGACGTTTTCGGTAAGTTAATATATTACTTTATCGATATAATGGAAAATCCCATCATGAATAACATATAATGCAAATTGTTTCTCCCAAGAGCCTCTTGAATCGGTCACATTCGAGTCCTCCGTTTCTTCAACAGCTGTTACTATAGTGGTGGGCGATAAAACTGCGAATAGTTAAATTTTTGAATCGAATTGAACGTTTCGAATTCATTAATCCAGAAACCTTGAATGAAATTCGATTAAGCTTATTCAAATCTATAGTCACGGACAAACATATGAGGGGGTCGGTATTAACTTCGTGGTAGCAATTAGCGTAAACAACTTTCCTGTGGTCCATTCATGCTGTTGCTCACCCCAATTACCCCCGAGGTTATGCGAAGTGGGGTACCTTTTTTTTAAAAAAAAACTTTTTTTCCGTCCATTTTATACCAAAAATAAGCAAACCAAATGATTCGGCGTAGTGGATT
>JAQFYH010000499.1:0-12407 GCA_034694405.1 Scolopendrellopsis subnuda
CCCGTAGTACATACTCGATTTGTAGTGGCGCCATCTGGAATCTTTATCTGACAAACTAAACTTGTATACTACACGATATCTTCATTACACTGTATGTACGTTGGGCATTCCTTAGAATTATTAATTCCTGCTAGTACTATAGGGATATAGGCGTTACTCTACGAGGTGTAATTGAAATATAATTATTAGTGAGTTTCACAGAAATAGGTTTGTTTTTGCATATATTATATAACAACAAAATCGAGAAGATTGTTACGTGGCATTGACCTTACGCTGAAATGCAGCTATCGACTATAATAAACATTGTATATGTTCAATGTTCATTGTGCATTTGTAAACGTTATAAGTTCAGACGTTCATGGTTCAGATCTCGGACCTTTTTGGATTGTTCTATCATTCCCCCATGTTAACCACTAACGCCAGATTCGCGTTTGTCGCACCGACCAAACATTGTGCGCTATGTCGCTAAGCGCGTCATGTATAAATTAAATATTACCCAGTAGGCTAACTCACAAACGCGAGTGTGGCGGCGCTAAAGTCGACAAAGAGAGTGATGTTATATTTATACCGGAAATGTATTTTTTTCTTTCTCATGCTCGAAGCATAATAATTAAAGCAAATTCGTTTTTAAGTGCTCCATATATTTCTAGAGCTTATTAGATATATAGTGCTTATACGTGATGGAAATTGGAAATCCAATAAAATTATTCCTCATCACAGCAGCAGCTTCTCGAAACCCACCGTTGTTTCATTAGATCAATGAAGCCATTAATCTTTGTTTATTTTTTTTATATGTAGGAAGTGAAACATCACCTCTTTCTCTTGTGTAAACCGATCATTTCGTTCATTTTTCTTTTGTCTGTTTCTGTTCGTTAACCTCGATCGTAATATTGCATTAATTACATTTTATTTTCAAAAATATCTCATAAATTCATTCAAGTATAACGTTGAATGTTCGGTAAGAAAATAAAATATAATCAAATTATAAAGAAAAGTGACTATTTTCTTTTTTTTTGTAGTTGGAGCTCCATCTATAACCCTTATTCCCTAAAGGTTTGTGGGAGCAGAAGCCCCAGGAGAGACTTTCGCAAAATTGTCTTCCTGGGGGATATCTTCCAAACTACCGATCTTCCGTCACCAAAACCAGATCTTCATGGAGAATTCTGGGGAATTCTTTACAAAGAGCGTGGATGTTCCATCTCGAACTCGACCCGTGTCTTCCCCTGAAGTCAACGAGTCAACATACTCGTATAACTTAATTTCAGATTTTTTTTTTAAATACACCTGCCGATTTTTAAAAAATAAACGAAGCATACGTCGAGAGTCGATATTGTGCTTTGAGCATCATCAAAAATCAAAAATCAGAAATAAGAAAATTATGCAAAATAACTTACTTGAATGTCAAATGACAAGTTCTTCATTGTCTATGTTCAGTATTTTCAACGAGATAGTTTTGCATATACCGCTTATCATTTACTCCGGAATATTTTATTGGATTGGCTCGATAACCTCAAGTGCAAACTGAAGTTCCAACCATGCATTTGTGTACCTTAATCGTTTTCGCTCCGAGGTTGTTGTCACGCATTTTCGCTGCCTTAAAAGAATAAAAACGTTGAAAGCGTGCTCCTACGCACATAGCAAAAATAAGGGAAAACTTGACAGCCACGTTAATATTCTCTGGAATATATGCAAGAAGCAGTAGCTGTAAAGTAACTTTGGAAATAATCTTGATGCGAATGAACATAGTAAATCCATTAACGTGGTGCTCGGGCCAATAGGTTGGCTGCTTTTACGTTAAAGAAAACGACAAGTTGGAAGAAAGCAATTCATTCTTACATCCATATCGATTAGTCGAGGTTCACAAACTATTTTCCCTTCTTCTTCTCGCTGTGGTATGAAGTTTGCTAAGGGACTCCCAATCCTGGATGCACACATATGCTTCATCTTGATGTATAACAGGCCTAAAGCCAACGATCAATGCTGGAGATCGTTTATTTTCCTCCCTAAACAAGCCGCTTGTTTTCTTCGTGTCGCGTTTTGTATATGGTTTCCTCCCCCTCCTTCGCGGGTCTTGGCATCATTTGCATAATGTGCATAACAAGAGGATGAAAGGGAGGATGGAGAATCCCATACATCAACCCAAATTCCTAAGACTATTCCTGATAAACGGATGAAAGACGTATCTGATTTTGAAATCGTGATAAGAAGAAGAAGAATAACGCGCGCGACTTTTATATTATTTTATTGGAAACGTAAAGTATATAGTCGTTGTTTTGAGACGATTTGGCATGACGTCGTCAACCAAAACAGACGAGGAGTATCTATATTTCTCTGAAATGTAACCGATCGAAATTTGTACGTAAGATTTAACTTTTGAGCATATTCGCGTAGCAATCATATTCTTGCAAATCAATGTTAAAATGTACATAATCACATAGAATTGTACGAGAATTGCATGCAGCTTTGTGTTAATTTGTCCGCTTTATAGCTTCGTCAATCACAATATTTTAGACAGTCTCCTTTTTAAGTTTTAAAGAATCAAGACCGTGTTAACAAAATTGAAAACATTAAAAAAATATTAAATTTCGAAGAACAGGAGAAGTTAATCCGATTTTGGGTGTCATTTAGCAATTTGCTATAATACTGTGAGTTACCGAACTACGTTACACAATGTCAATTAAATGTAGCACTACAGAGTATTCCGGTTTCTTTTTCAGCCCAAAGAAACAGGCGATAGAAGAAAAAGATGGAGAGTGACGAAGATACTTACGTTATTCGACCGGATTCCATACATGGTACAAGGAGTTGAACCCAGTACAGAAAAGATAACACAAGATAACACAAAAAATTCAAATCAGTTTGATTCAGAATTAAACGAGAACGATAAATCAAAATGGTTTTCACAACTATTTGTACGGAATTGTTCAAATAAACTTAGTACCAATTGTATAATAACTCAAAATTTATTTTGGAGCTGCACGAGTGCACGTTATGTTAATTTTCAAGAAATACGAGATGTCGTAGGATATTCACCATAGGTTCCTCAAGTGTGCCTGTTATGCAAGATTTATATGCAACCGCATTAAAGTAATGATTCGTGCAGTTCTTGGAAGGATTGAACCATTTCTACAAGTTAACAAAGAATATCATCTCCATATTTTATGGCTGCACGGTGCCTTCGGTGCATGATTGCTGTCTATATTCGTACGGTACATTGACATTTTAAGGTTATTGATTAGAAAAATATTGTATGGAAAGGACTGATTCTCCTAGACATCAGGAAAAAAATTTAAAATTTAACTTATGCAGAGAACAAACGATTTATTAGTTCAAAATTGTCTGAAAAATTTCTTGTACCGAATAAGCATATCTTTTCGCATGCATATTAATTCGTAATCTGAATTCGGATTACGTATTAATGAATACAATATTAAAAACAACTTATTGAGCATTTCTCTCAAATTATTTTACTCCCTCATAAAATAAAAAATCTATCGATAAAAAATTACAAAAAAATATCAGGTACATTTTGCACTTTAAAATCTGTTCTCTAATCTTCAAACCCTCATTATTCTTCGTATAAGAATAGCTAGCCAGAACAAGAATATGTGCTATATCTTTCGTAATCACCCCAAAGGAGTAATCTCTGTGTTTTCATAGGTCCCGGCTTTACTCTAGCTAGCTAAAATTGAAAATTATAGGGACCACATAGATTGCCTCTAAAAGGTGGGCTATCTTTCCGGCCCTATCTTTCCGGCCTAATGGATAAGGCATCGGTCTCCTAAAGCGGCTTTACTCTCATAAGTTATTTTGTTTTTATACCTTATAATCTGTAACCGTAAGCTAAACAATACCCCAAACGCGTGGCGGGTGATGATGTTCCGCCCCTATCTTTAAAATCCTTTGCTGGTCTTAATTTATAGGGAAAATAGGACAAATTAAATAATGCAAATACACACTGCTATTCATATTCGTGTGTTCATTTCTAATCTGTACAGTAACTTGTACCTATCATGATTACGAAATGTTACAGTATGCTTAGTACTTGTATGTGGACAAAGTAGAAATTAAATGCTAGTAACTAATTAATAAGCAACGAATACGATAGGAATTAGCAAATCAAAAGCGCTGCAAACCAAGCTCTACCCAGAATGCACCTACGCCTGTAGTGGTTGCGTTGGAGAGCCCGAAGTCGCTGGCAGTCGGTGCAGTGTCGCTCTATTGCGCTTTGCGCTCTTATATCTCATAACCTATTCTCTTTTTCTCTCCCGAAATCTCTCTCGCGCGCTGTTTCCGAAAGCAACACACCGTTTTTCAAAACGCCGAAGCAATCGTGTCACAGCGGCCGGGGTCGCCTTGATATATCGAAGATCTACAACTGTTAGCAATTACTGTCACTATGTTAATGTGTTTATCTACGGTGAATCGTATCGAGAGAAAGAAATAATAATAATGTAAAAAAAATTGAGATGAAGAAATTTAACAAGTGAAAGTGAAAATCAGTCATGATACAGAAACACAAAAAAACTGATGACGAATAGGAAAAGTTAAAAAACCAAAGGGATGATGCCGCGCAGATATTTAACTACAGTTGTGTTCGTGTGGGAAATATGTTTCCTGATATTCATCCCTTTCTCAGGTAAGTCTCTTCTTTATTTTCAGGCAAAACATATGTGAATTCACCCCCATTGACCTAATTTCTTTTTTCCCGGCAATGATGCTGATGGAAGTTCCTTTAGAATTTTGTAATTTGCGAAAGATGATGCCAGGGAATACTTTTCATTACTGAACGGAGTATAAAAGAACAGGTGATGCTGTTGCAGTATCACATCAGTTCTGAGCAAACGTGATCTCTCTCTCTCTCTTTCTCTCTGCTGGACACATCACTATTCAGGTCCTTCTCCCGCTTGTATGGAGTACATACGTATCTTTTGTAGCTTAAAATATTGTTTACTATGTCTAGAAAGTGGAATAAAACGAATTAATTTTCTTAGATGTTGACAGAAATAATACTCGTAAAACTGGCAATATGCCCAACATTGTGAATAATTAATTTTTTTTTGTTTTCAATTTCTTTGTCAAATTTATGGATACTTGGATAATCTGCTATCAATAGATTAAACAATGCCCGCTAACGGCCAGTGAACGATGTAGCAGCGGTTGAGAGTATTCGAAGGAGAAGGTCTTGAACGCGAAATATAATAAAAAAAATACGTGGTGCTAAGCCCGTAATGGTGCAATAAGTAGAAGATGCTGATACTGGACAGCACTAGGTCAGAAGGATGCATTGAAATACAGTATCTGAGTTCTCGATTCGCATTGTGTGAAATAAATCCGTTGATGTGACTCCCGAGTATTTTAACAACCGGTTATTGACTTAATGTGATAGAAGTTGAAGGTCTACTGAGAATTGGAAAGATACCAAAAAAATTTCTTCTGCTCTATTTTACAATTCCTTGCTTTTGCGAAGTAAATAAAAATTTTAGTAACGGTTTGGAAGAAATTTTAGAGCCTAATAAAGTATAAGATTTAAACCTTGCTGATTATTTATAGAGGCTTTAAAAATTGTAAAGGAAAAGTTTAAGATTATTTCAATTCTACATTATTCAAACATAAATATTTTCTGAATGTAAGTGGGATTTTCTGAACGTTCGGTTTTTTTGTCTTACTATAACAAAGTAAGAAAGTGCGAGTAAAATGCTGATGGCTCGAATTACGAAAAACACATTTTTTGAATTGCAATAATATTATATTCCACGTTGTAGTCAAATAAACAGTGGGTGATTAGCGGGGGCTAAATTAGATATTAGAGTGTGTTTCAATCTTATACTCCGTAGCTTGGACTTGATAACACATACCGTATAACTGGGTTACAAACAAACTCAACGAATCGACTATAAATACTGATCGTATAAACTACAGTAGAAAACAAAGTTGCTAAATCATCTTCAGAAATCTATTTTCATTCATATCATCTATCCGTAAAAGCTTAAGGTCTAAGGAAACTGCCCGGTGGAAATTACATCATTACGGGGCAATTGTTTTCAATTTACAAATGATCACAAAACCCGATGTCGTTCACAGGGTTTGAACTCGCGATCGACTTTCCACGCCGCGCAGGAATTACATTATTTTGTTTATATAAACATTCAATGCAGTCTTCGTAAAAACAATACTGTAACTGCCCGAATCAGAGATTTATCGCAAATCGTGCAAAGAATTTGCGTGAGTTTGCGGATATTCAGTTCTCTTGTGGGGCCAATGTATCTTGCAGCTCGAATAAATGCAGAATGATTGCACTCGTAAATATAGCAAAGCGGGCAGGTTCTCTTTTAAGATCAGAGGCAGCGAGCAGCGGCAGCACCGTATTATGGATTTATGATCCAAACTCGGCAGGAGGTCATACATATTACAGTATAAGTCTGGTGACTATGATAAACAGTTTTGCCCCTTTTAGGATCAAAAACTAATATAACATCATCTCGCTTTGAATGGAGAGAGAAAACACATTGATCATATTAAAAAAAATTGAATTGAAATAAAAACGAATCCAAATTGGATCAAAATTATAATATATTTTTCTCTTTCTGTGATTTCCTTTAAATATTTTTAACAAATTGCAATTCTTTGGGAAAATCGTTCTAAATCAGATCGAACTCTTGACCGTAGCTAGCCCGAAAGCGTCTCTCATTTACTGTTTGCAAAATACCAATGTAATTCATTAAGAACGGTTCAGACAGGGATGGAACCCGATATCGTAGCTAGGCCAAGAGCTATCTCTCTCATTTAAGTTACAATGGTTAGAAGCATTCTACCATCTTCGATCGGTTCCGGTGTGGAGTTGGACACATAACTAGGCTAGTAAAACTCTCATTTTTGTGGGAGTCGAGCTAGCCTAGTGGTAGAGTGTCTGACTTTGCTAGGCGGAAGGTGCCGGACGGACCGAAACCCGGGTTCGAATCTTGAAAAACAAAGTTTTTCTTTCGACCTGTAGGAACATTTGTAGTCGTCGTTGGATTATATAAAACTAATTTTCCTGATTTAAGAGTGAATTTTGGAGTTTTCATCAAATTATATAATACAGTTTCAGAATCTACATTTTAGTTCCACTTGCCGGTTTCGAACCCCCACTACTAACCCTGCAACCATAGGTTTAGGATTGTAGATGGGCAACCCGACTTGAAAGTAGTCAGCGGATTACCACTTGTTTGAGAATCACGCACTGCTGACTTGTCTAGTTTTAATTCCCTCGCGCGTATTTCAAACGTCATAAATCAAAAATCGACGACGTTGGTCTGAGTAGCATTTTGTATTTTAAGTGTATCATAGAGTTTATATTAACTAATTCTAAATCTATGACAATGTTTCGAACATTCAGACAGTTTTTGCCTATAATTTGTAAGATTAGCAGCTCGCATCAATTTTTTTTTTTTTACAGCGAATATTCATTTTATCAGTTTGATGATATCGATACGGTGCAAAAGTTAGTTCCGTCGGCTACGAGTGCGAACATTCAGCAATATTATTTTCAATGTAGTTATTTCGACTAATTACAGCTTCAGCAGCAGCTACACCAACGTACTCTCGTCGAAGGTGTCGCACCAGACGTACCTGCAAAGGATTCCCATTCTGTGCAAAGACGAAAGCGCAATCACAATCTCGGCCGCCCACAATCGGATTCCAGATTCCGGCAACACTCCCGCGGCGCTCTGTTGCGTAACATCCAGATGATGAAACAACGCGGACAACGTTCGAAATTTATTTTTCTGATGGTCTAGACTTCCGGTGGATGAAGACTTGCGTCGTCTGCCTTCGACGACGGTGGCCGGACTCGAGACTCTCTCCTCCGAACTCGGAAATCTCTTCCTTCGCGAACACTTCACTTCCGAAGATATCTTTTTGGGTCGCAGTTGGACAGTCTCTTTGGAATCGTGACTTTCGGTTGAGAACACCTGATCTGTATCGATATTATTGACTAATTCTTTATCATTGACATTGTGAAGCGATTTAACGCTGTTTTTATGGATATTATGCGATTCGACGTTTTTTCGATTAGTTTCTTCTTTCGTCTTTTCGTGAGTTTTAGGCGAATCATCCGTCGCGTTGCATTCTTTCAACGTTTCTTCGACGTGTTTCAACAGTTTTTCGGACTCGACGATCAGTTCGAGGGCGTCGATGTTTTCAAGGTCTCGCCACCGAAACGTGTCGTGTTGCAACGGAATGCTCAGCGACTGAGTTTTCGGCGAGAATCCTTCTTTTCCAATAGAAGAATTCGACGGAAAACTTTCCACGCTTTTGGAATGAAGATCTTTGGAGCTCCCGACGCGATCGACGTCGTCGTCGTCGTTATCCGATGCGTCTCCCGCTTCGTCGTCGACGGGCTCGCCCGTGGAGCTGTATTTGGCCAATCGGACGCCGTACTGTTTCGAAACCGATATGGCGTAGTTCTTGAAGAGTTCCAGATAACTGGGAGGACAATCGGGAGGACTGTTTAGTTCGGAATCGGGAGTTTCGACTCGAGGGGCGTTCGTTTCGGGCTCTTTTCTGCAGGAGTACACCTTGTCCGTCGTTTCCCAATGTTCCCAGTACACGCTCTCGGCGTTGCTGGTCGGGGAAGCCGCGTTGCTGCTCTGCAAATAACTTCCGACGTATCTCCACAACTTTCCACCCACCGCGTACTGTAGAACCAAGAAGACGGCGTAGTCGGTGGCCATGAACTTGTAGAGCTGCACCATGTACGGAATCTTGGAAGGCACGATGGAGGGAATGCCGTAACGCAGACTCGCACTTTTCCGTAGCACCTTAAAAACAGAAATGTGGAACGTGACTATTGCGTTCGCTGTAGTATTAGAATTGAGTAGGCCGCTGGAACAAGGGCGTAAGTGAAAAAATTCGATTTCGTATAAAACGCAAAACTAAAAAAAAAAATGCATATTATTTTGCAAGCAAATCATTCTATACAAAGGGCTGTTGTTTGCTAAAGAGAAGTCGAAAAACACAATGACGCTTTTGCTCAATACTGCCAATGTTCTAGATGTCGTTGAAACAGTAATAAACTAATATGCAACAAGGGCATAAGTTTACTTAAGCCCTTGTTCCCGCGGCCTACTCAATTTGGCAAGATTCTAACTCAACTCTGCTGGTGATCGTAGCCACAGAAGGCTATCCGAATTCCCGTTTTTTTTTCTTTAGTCCGATTCAACTGCATAAATTTGAATTTATTCTTCCACGAGAAATGAAAAATATAATTATCTAAAAACTGACATGCAGCGCCAATTTGATATACGAGCACAATCTATTTTTTTTTTCGTGCGATGACAAATGGCGTCGATAAACTATGGTCTTATCTCCATTATAGAGGAAAACAAGTAAAAATCGCGGAGTCAATCGAAAATGTTCTACCTTGATAACGTAAGTGGAATTATCGGTCGTGTCTAGCACCAGAAGAACCTTGTCTATTACGCCCAAAACGCGATATCGTTTCAGTTCGGACGCAGGCATCTGATGAAGCATGGATCTGTGATCCGGAATCATCGTCGTGTCCTGAAGAGAGAGAAATATTTGCATTAGAGAACATGCTGTTGTTTAACGCATTTCTTGTAGTTTCGCCCGACTTCACGCGATCATGCGTGTAAAACAAAATGAATTCGAGTGGTGCTACGAAAGGACAGGTGGCCACATTATAAATCAGCTACTCTTCATTATTCAAATTACAATTTTAGTCACTTTTAGACAGCGGATAATGGATACAGTATTGAAGCCTGCGAGAGTCGGCACAAATATTCCGTTTTTTCTTCTTCTTTCTCTCTGGTTCTTTTCTGGTTGAGATTACGGGCTGTCAGAAAAAGAACGAATTTCCAACTCGTGATTATGATAGCGACCACTTTGTTTCGAATAAATACATTTAAGAAATTTGGATTATTTGGTGAATCGGGTTCGCAAAATGACACGTTACTAAAGGACGTACCGACCAACGTTGCTCGTTTGACCCAAAATGATCTGACAAGTGTTGATTGTAAATTTCTTCCGCTCTTAAAAGATACTGGGTGGTTTTTCTTCTTACCGCCTCGCGTCGAGAAATATTCGGATCTTCTGTAAAATACAAAGTCAGTAACTTTTGTTAATATAAAATTGCCTAATATTAGAAGTGACGGCCCCTCTCTGAAGCTTAAACGCTCTTACTTTGGACTCCGAGAATTAAAGCACCAACTCCGGACTTGTAACACGAAAACGCCCTTTCAAAGCTGCCGTTCGCTTCGTGCTGTTGCGCCTGACTGATGTAGACGGCCGCTTCGCACAAATACTCCTCTCCTTTCTTCACGTTGGGACCGAGAAGCGGCGAAATGTTCGGGTCTTTGACCAGATCGTCACCCGAACAGTCCGCGTCTTGCTTCTGTTCGACGTTCTCTTCGAACGAGATGTTCGAAACCGAACGATCCCCGGAATGGACGGAGCAGTGCGTTTGTCGAAAGGTGCTTTCGGGAAAGTCTTCGAATATTCTGGGATAATCTTCCGAATCCGACGCGTCGCCGACCGAATTACAGACGGCGAGTGCGGAAAGAAGCCAGGCGTTGCTGGGGGTTCGGCGCCCGCGTCCGCTCTCGTCCGTGGAGCTACTCAGCGAGACTTTCTCGCTCTCCACAAGTGGATCGAACATGGCCAAGTCTGGTTGGACGTGGGCGGCCGAGCTGAAGACGGAATCGGTGTCGCTTTGCGTTCGCGAGACATCGTCCGTCTCGCTCTCCCCGGAATCCAGACTGATGGCATCGACAGGCTGGTGATAGTTCCACACTCCTCCCAGGCTGCAGCCTCGACGGGAGCTCTCGCCGCTATAACAAAAATATTAATTTTTATGTTGCAGAATCTTTAATAAAAAAAAAATGTAATTCAATGAATCGCGGTACCTGTCTCTACTATCACAGCGAGGCGCTTCGTCTTGGAGATTCGCGATATCGTTCGTTGCAGCTGAATCGCGTGGAATTTTCGATGGCTGCAGAATATCCCCAAATGGCTCTTTCGAATCCTCTGGCTGCCCTTGAGGCGAACCATATTCACCGTTCTGAAAACGAACACGGACAATTTGTCATTTTAAAAGGAGTAGTGTGTGTAGGCAAAATGTCATTTGATCAGCTGTGAGCCCGGCGGTCCAAGAAGGCAAGTTACATACATTTCGCATATTTACCTGGAAAAAATTGACGAAGATCTGACTATTGAATAAGAGGGAATGCTGAGAAATAAACTGTAGAAGTTCAAGAGCGCTCCGTCTTCTTTCTTCGACTACATCGGCATCAAAGCGTCCTAAAAATTTAAATTCGTTTTTACGATTTGTATAAAATAAATTGAACCAGACAGGATTTCAAATTCTACATAACCTAGGCCTACTTGTTTAGCATTTTACATTTTTGTAACAAATGAAACCAATCATCGCCTGATCCACGTGATGGGTTTTTGTAAATATCCGGCGATTTTACAATTTTTTTTTTTTTTTTTTTCACGTTTCAGGTACCATAGTAACTTTATTTGAATCTATAGATGCTTAAATTAGACAATGAATAATTACGGAAATAATAGAACCGAAATAATCTTTATCTCCTAAAACCTAATATATTATTTGTGACAAACTGCAAAATAAAGTCTTAGTGCCGAGTTTGAACTCGGGCACTGCTCCACGCGTTGGACTTACCAAACACTTTTGCTTTTGGAAATGTGGGAAATGTCCCTTTGACGTGCAAGTTTGCGTGGATCTTTTGCAGCTGATGATGAAGCTTCTTGAAGTCATTGTATCGCTTCCAAACAACCACCTGAGGCAAATAAGAAGATGTTTATAAGAGAGAGATTTCTGATTGCGCCCATCCCACGTCAACACAGTTAAATATTTTTTCGATCAATTTTGTCTTTTGTGTAAAACAGAAAAAAATAATCGATTTTTGTTTTCTCCCGAAAAATCAAAGCAGCTTCCAGAGACCAAGAGGTTAAAAAGAAGAATAAAAAATAAAAAGAAGAAATACAGCGAGGCAAAGGAAGAAGAATCAGACTGAGAGAGAAATTGTCATTGTCCTTTTATTTGTCAAAAGGTGCTTCCCAAATGGGAGTAAGTACAGAACACGATACACAACCGGGTTGTGTATGGTGGTACAGAAACAATGAAACACCCACCCACATATGATTTTAACTGTTCTCGTGAGGCAGGGATTGAATGCATGATATTGAGCTTTTGAGACAAGCACAATAAAATCGTCAAACACCACTACACCAGCCATAAAATTTGTTATGTGCATACATATAAAATCTAAACTATACATGTTTTTTTAACGATGCAAACTTTTGGTTGAAAAGAAAAACGTCGCATAAAATATACCAACATTATAAACATCGTAAAGACTATAATTATTATAGTTTCCGAAATT
>JAQFYH010000500.1:0-12399 GCA_034694405.1 Scolopendrellopsis subnuda
CCAAAAAGCTAGCAAGTGCACTGGCGCGATTTTCGAAAAAATTTAGATCCGATACTTTTCTTCTGGAGGTGCGAATTGGGCAGTTGGAATATGAACACTGTATAAATTTAAACGTGGATACTTCACCAGTAGCTTCATCAGAAAATTGTATGTTGGACATTTGGACAACGCCTGGTTCCCAAAGAACTTGGCTCAATACTCTAAATATTGGGTGTCGAAATTTATTTTTTTGATCAGTTGCTGAAAAATACGATTTGATGAATTGGATTAGTTAAGAGTAGAAGTAAGAAAGTAAAGTTTCAGTATAAGAGTTAAATAATTTTGGACCAAGCCATCGTCTAAAACGTTTAAGCCTTTTATATCTAACTCGCTGCTGAATTGTACTAGATTAATACAGCGAGAGAAAACTCATTTCATAGCAGTTTTAAAACGGAGATGGGAGGAGGTATTCTTATTAATTGTTTGCGCAAATTGAAAATAATCTTCACAGCCCATTCACCTCCTTTTACTTTGAGCCAAACAAGAGCATTAATTTTTTTTTCATGATACACTTCGTATATAGATAATTATTTTCCAACTTGCAATAAAATTGTGTTTCATATTGCATAAAACAAAGCTTAAGGCGAAGAAGATTAAATATACGATACTCCGGTGCAAAACAATTTCTGTTATCTCATACCTCGCATATGATGCATCTAAAAACGACATTTTTAAACAGAAAAAAATATGTTTTCGAGCATGAAGCGGTGTTCTACAATAAACGCAAATCCACTACTTGAAGTTTTACAGCGATAAAGACTTTAAAATGTCTTTGCAATATTTGTATACTGGCAACATACGGTCTTAACTAAATAAACTTAGAAAATGTTGCTTTAATCCAATGTCCAGAAAAAGAATATTAATTAACCGAGAAAAATCCAGGGTTCTTTAACGCGCCACAATCGACACGAGCGCAGACTATCGAAGTAAATAGGCGAGAGAATTAACTGTGGAAGATCATTTTCACTACTACCGGGCCTCGAACTCTTTACTCCTGGTTGGCGATCTATTAGCTAACCACTGCAGGTCTGCAGATCCCAGTGATCAAAGATCTTTTTATTCCAAACTCCATGGAAATTCCTTTATTACGGTACCGTAAATTGCCGCTACTCTGTAAAATCAAATTTACAGCAGCAACATTCTCGCATTTAAATAATTGGGTATTTTTTCATTTTATGCAATGCATTCATCTAAGTCAGGTGCAATATTCGCTGCAGGGCATTAATTATTTCCATTACAGAGCATCATCTAAAGAAAAATATTTCCTTGCATTTTTAATGCTAGAAATGACTGATTTTTAATCCCAAATGAATAAGGCAGATTAGTCAGTCACCGATCTTTGGCAAAAAAAGAGAAGAAACTTATAAATTTTTCTTGATAATAATGTCTTAAGTGGGTTCTTTCGAAAGAAAGTTTTAATGAAGTACCTTCACACACGGTATGAATAATGGTCTGCGGTTTTTGAGCAAGTTATTAAGGTACGAAGACAGAAGATGCAATTTTTTAAATTAGTTGATAGGATTTACCTTATCTTATTTAGTAAGTCTATAATATACAAGTAAAGAGGTAATAAAATCATATTTATGAATGTACCGGGGATACGCAGTAGGACCGAGGATGGATTGGCCATTTTGCTAAGAACAATATTGTCAATAAGAGATAAATTACCGGGGTTTATGTAATAACTTACCGATAAACCCAACACAAAATTTACAAGAACATAATAATCTTTAATTTCTACCGTACGTTGTAAGTACGGAAGTCGCTGGGAATTGAACCCGGAACACCAGTCTCTAGTTAATGATATCCATTACCCCATTTGCGTTTCCCTACTTTCTACATAGCTACCTAGATAGATGATCGAAAAGTTTGTTTGTTAATAAAAATTAGTAATAGTTAGTAAATATAAGTAATATTGTATTACGGTCTGAACTGCTTGTGCCGGTATCAAACTTCTTTTCTTCATCATTGGCGTTGGCGATCGAAAAAAGAACGGAGTATGCAATAATTTTTAAAAATCTAACTGTGTAAATATTTTTGAAAACTCGGTTCCTTTACTTTTTGTAAGAAAAGACAGGAAAACAAAAGTCGATACCGACTCAATTCCCTTCAGGCTTCGGAATATAAGAATGTGCTTTTATTTCTACGTTCGAGGCAACGCGGCATTATCACCTCCCGAAACATTCGGAAAAATATATATGAAGGAATATTCTCAATTGGATGGATAAACTTTTAAAAGGTTTTTTTTTCTTCGATTCATTGATGTGAGGTAATACAGACATCTTCGAGAGAGGAGAGAGAAGAAAAAAAAAAGAAACCTTTCCATTTGCGGTTTTTGATAAATTTTTTGACTTTTTCCATTTGCATGAAACTGCTTATTTCGACGTAACGAAAGCGTTCGCACGTTCAATATAACCTAATACGTATTGTGGATTGAAGTTTAACTCGCCTCTACTAAAAGTACAGATTTCTGTACATTTTTAAGCTAACTTGTAAGTTATTATGCCTGCAAGTAGCAGGTTATTCGTTTTTGTCAATGCATAACTTGAATTCTAGATTACAGCTGATTCCTAATATACCGCACCTAAATACGTAACCAGTCCATTTTAGCGAAGCTTGTTTTTTTTGTTTTGTTTTTGTTTTTGTTTTGTTTTTGTTTAGTTTTTTTTTGTGTGTGAAACGAGAATAAAAGAGGATGCAAAGGTGCCAGCCATTCAGCCACACGGTTCTAGAAATAACTCAGCTATAGTTCGAAAGAGAAATCATCGGATGGTGGAAATACGTTTTTAAACCCCCTCCGTCTCTCTCTCTCTTTTCCATCTACGCAGGAAACCCCAACAATATACTATACGCTGTCGCCTCCCGGGGGATTTGAACTCCATCCTCTCATCTTTTTCGTGTTTGATTTGGAAAGCAGCAGCGGATCCTTTGGGATTAAAAGGGGCTCGGCGTTTGCTCGCGAGCATCGCGCGTGACGAGACCTGCGCTTTCCTACCTACAAAGATTAATATGAGTTGTTATATTCCAAAGAGCTAATAACTATGTGGCTGCTGCGAATAATATTGTTGTTGTCCGAAATTCAGTTGATCTTTTTTTTCTTGAATGAGGAATCGAAAATAACTTACCCATTGAAATATTATTAAAATAAGTTAAACCAGAGATATTCTGTTGTTAAAGAACTATTCGTTCTTTCTTTTTATTCTCATTTACTCACTACCGTACTATGATGTGTAAAGGAAACGGGAGGAGGAGACTGTAGTACTGCTATACTATTTTTTTTTTATAGTACGCATTGCTCTTCGGAGTATTATAAGTTATTATAACACAAACATAATTATTCTAAAGCCGCGTACACACGAGAGATTTTCATCACATTTTTCAAACACTTTTGCATCAACACTTTTTTGAAAGTTAAACATAAGTGCTTACAAGTTAGATTGTTAATAACATTCTCACTTTTGTGTCACACTTTTCGATTTTGACCAATTTGAGTACCGAAAGACCTGTGCGCCGCACTATTTTTTAATCGTCTGCTTTTTTCTTGAAAGTAGTGTGTCACAAAAGTGTTACGAAAATGTCTAGAAAAATATCTCATGAGCGCCTTTACTCTGTCTTATTTAATTTTTATCCATTTAAAAAATTTTAACATAACAGAAAAGCAATGAAATAATAAGCTAATTTGGAACTTAGCTTCGAAAGTATTATGTTCCGAATCCGATTGTACCATATTCTGGTTATGGTAAACGAAATATCTTTATAAATATGGACACTTGGCAATATCTCTTGCCATATCAGTACGGTATCATTACAACGAATTGCTAAAGACTTTTAGCAACATCCCGCTAACGCTATTTTTCGCAGAATACGTTATTTCTTTCATGCGCACGTCAGACTATAGTTGAAGCGATAAAACGTCGTCTGCGATTGTACCTACGGTCCAAGCGCAGACGACGTTTTATCGCTTCAACTGGAATAACGTTCGCATGAAATAAATAACGTATTCTGCAGAAAGTAGGAATAGCGGGACGGCTGCTAAAGGTCTCTATTAGAGACTAGAGACTTAACGTTAACATTAACGTTAGCGATAACGGGAATTGCTAAAAGTCTCTAATAACTAGTACTCGACGTATACAGTACGTACAATGGTGTTTTGTGAAATATACTAGAAATTGAACTTTTCTTCACATAATTGGATTCGTAGGTACACGCAGGAAAGATTTCCTTCAAAAATTTTAGTTTATTTTAAAAACTGAACTATGAAGATTCTCGGTCTACATGTTTTGTTCCATCGTGGTCATTTTTAAAATTTTTATCTACTTTCAAATGTGAAACGGCCATAAATAAAAGACAAAATTATGGAAATGAAGCTATACGTAGACTATAAACTAACCAGAAATTAAGAATTTCAGGCAGTTATTTTATTTCAGCCGCATGCAAGTTGTATCCACAGCACGTTTACTAAATATTAAATGAGAGGCTCTCCAGTTTAAAAACAAATTTAATTCATTACTATTCACGTCTCGAAGAATTTGTGGTCAGGAGGGGACCATCCGATCTCTTTTGTAAAAATAACTTTTGTTCCATCCACGACCATAAAATGAATATTAAAATTTTATACATCGCTCGTGTAACTGAATAATGCAAAATGGACTCGCGTATGAGTGGCCGCATATATTCTAACTTAATGCATTTATCAAAAGTTATACCTCTTCGGTATATCGCATGTCCAGAAATACAGGGTTAACATATTCCTCCAAATATTTTGCTTAGTTTTTTTAGGATTGAGCATTTTTATTGTATTGTTTTCTTGTAGTAACCGATGGTGTTTTCTAATTGCGGTCCAAGTTTGATTCCCGATAGGGCGGAAAAAAGATTACCTCATTTTTCTCAGATGACTACCGTCTGCTACCACTTTATGGTGAAGAATGCCGGAGTGTACTTTCGCTCTCGTGTCGATTGACAGGTCAGGAATAAGTATTGCTATACTTATTCATGTCAGCTGTGTTCACAACTTCACAGGCTGGCAGTGAGTTCTATGCAATGGACAACATCCAGGCCCCCATGCTTGGTGGGAGGTAGCCTCGGAGTTAGCTGTATACCCGTTTCTTTAGCTGAAAAAAAAGCTAATTACACAAAATAGAACAAACTCAAAATAATCATAATCGAATGCTTCGTTAGAAAGCATTTATTTATTTAAAGAATTTTAAAACTTGCCGTCGCCCACTAGGGTGATGGAAGGGGGTGGGCCAAGATATTCTACCCATGGTTATGGCTTCTAGAATGAGGAACCACTATGAACTCACTATTAATTTGGGGGAAATGAACATTGGGCATTCAAGTTCCAATCCTTTACCACCGTGACACTTCGAGAGATGGAAAAGCGGGTGGAATATGAGGTACGAGAGTTCGTAGAGTTTTTACTGTCTCGTGATTATGAAATGGAAACCCAGTATTGAAAGTGCAACACCCTGTAAAAAAAGGAGTATAAATATGTTATAGATATAGGGAAACACCATTGTCCACAACAAAGTGTATTTGCTATCTGGTAAAACTAAGTAGACACTTAGGAATTTATATCTCAAAAACAATGCTTCATTTTTCCACGGTTTTCCTTCCCCCCCATTGTCCATCCCAATTCGAAAAAAAACGAGGCTTATCAAAACATATATAGACAGATAGATATTGGATGCAGTGTATTGGAATATAAGAACTCGGTATATCTGAACCAGCTTTTTCTCTCGCTCTTATCCAAAAAATATCGATGTGCTCCGAATCGATTTCAATCAGCATTTCCAGATTCTTGCAAAATTTTTGAAAATTATTCGGACAGACCGATAATCTGATAGGTAGGCCTACTCGTCGGAAAGTTCTACCGATATCAAACTTCGAAACATATTTAATAATAATTAATGATCTTTATTCGCAATTTTTATTATAATATACAAAAACAAAAGAAACACAATCTTCTTCACATCTATAATGAGGCATTCGCGGGGATTATCTCACACATAATAATAGATTATTTGCTTTGTAATGGCGACACATTTTCAGAAAACATGTTGAAAAAAAAAAATCCGGAATATGCTTTTTTTTTAACTAACCAATTTGTAAAACTCACTTTCTAGTGATAAATGAATTCGTTATTCGAACTTATTCCCATATTTTTCAACTGTAGAAGGAAACTTTAAAAAGGAAGTGTGTGCTTCGTCGACTCATCTCCAATCTCTAAATCCTCCAAATCGCTTTTCCCGAAGTGGGCCAGCATTAGCAAGGTATCCAAGGCAGCAAGGATTAGGTGTTCATCTCCCTCAAGTGGATATCGAGTCCATTGGTGGGGTGTTCGTCCTCTTCGACTCCTAATTTAAATATTTAAATTTGACACTAAGCAAATTATTGCAAAACTGTTACCATGCGACGTGACGGTCGAAAACGCAGTTCATCTGTGTTTCTTTAAATAGGAAATTTTCGCAAACATCAGGTATTTCAAATAAAGTGCAGAACAGTGATACTGTTGTAATAATTTAAATTGTGGGGAATGCAATCAATATCATATCGATACTTGAAAACAGAATCGATGTACACGTTGAGGCGAAAGCATTCTCCCCCTTTTCCGTTAACTTTTGAGTTCATTTTTATATTGAACTCCATTTTACTTCATTTCTGAAGCCCCCGAGGTTTCTGACCAATATTATAGAACGCGAAGTTTTATACTCTGTACTTTTGTATGTAGGCTCCTGTTGTTAAACCATAGATATTATACTCCACTGTATTAATCTCTATGGTTAATCTTAGTTTGCTTTATACGGGGTATTTGTTATATGTGGATTTTGGCTATTGCAATTTTATTTGAATTCCGCTCCGTTTTAAGATGCAAACTAACGCACAGCTTAGCATTCTGCTTTAACAGTTTAGCTGTAAGTAACTCACACAGATTGTACGGTATACAAGCTATGTCTTGTAGCATTAGGTACTATGCTTGTTTACAAGGTACAAAATATAGGAAAAGAGCTGAACTGATGTAGTGGATGGCGAGCAAGCTCGCCATCTACTTCGAGCCAAATGCTGGGCCAAAAAACTTGGTGGAGTTTTCTCACAACTATTTGGAAGAGGACTCCAATAGTCCGCACTCGATCGTCTCGATTGTGGCACGTTAAAGAACCCAGATTGCACATTAACGGAACAGCCACCCGTTTTTTGTTGGCTAAGACCTTTCTTAGCCAACAAAAAACGGGTGGCTGTTCCGTTAATGTGGATGTCGCATGTCCCCACTACCTTCTGATAAAGATCATGTGGTTTACATCTGAAACAAGCATACAACGTTGCACAATATAAACAGCTATAGATTAGGCGCTATTTCTGTATTGAATATCTAGGCTGCACGTGCATTAAACTCTTATAGTCTTTATGATGCATAAACGGGGACGCTCCAAAAGGTGTTTTTATATGATAAAAGCATCAGTCATAGATCATTATTTTTATACACTGTTATTACATTATGGTCGGTCATTTCTGGGAAATCAATTTGTGCTAATGTCACTAAAGTTTTTAGGTGGTGACTGACACACCTGGGATAAATGAAAAATAATCATTTTCTACGAAACATCGAGGGAGGAAACGCGCCGTCCGAAGGGGAAAATAAACATTATAATAATATACTGTTTTATTACAACAACGTTTTTAGACTGGAAATTAATGTACTAATGTAAACAAACACCCTGACGACAAACATTTTCATGTTTTTTTTTAAAATCTCGAATCCGCATCTTCAGTTTAGAAACATCAGGAAAATGCGTTAGTTCCTCACAGAAACTTTACTGCATAATGTTTAATATTAATTACGTTATAAAACATCTTTTGAATTTGTATTTTATGGGCATTTACTGTACGGAGTATCCACTATCAAAGATTGCGGTAATGTCAAACAAATCTATGCAAATGCAAATAGGCAAGGATCAGCTGCGTCCTCTTAAGTGTGAATTATGTTTTTGGCCTATCATTACATTTTCAAATAATTAATTTTAGTTGTTGAAGCTCCAAAAATAGTCGCAACGAGGAGCGGGGTTACTAGTGACTTAACTTACCTGTACCGTATGTTCTCAATTTATCTCTATGGAAGTTTGATACCCCAATCCACCCCTGAGAATATCCACTCACGGACGAAGAATGATCTAGATTCTGTAGAATACTACTTCAGCCTTAAACTTTAAAAAAAAATAAGAAGGCGGGTGAGAATATTCTCTCTTATCTCTCATTCAATTAAAAAGTAAACTACTTTAAAAATCTTAAAAATGATATCACTAAGCACGGGTTCGATCTCTGAACTTTAAGATGCAATTTCTTTGGTTTTTTCATCACAAAAAAAAGGTCATTTACTCAAATTTCGTCGCTTCCAGAGTTTTAATAACAAACGCTTCCCTATTACGTAGTATATAGATCGTAATTAGATGCACAGATTCAAAAAAAGCGTAAATATATTAAATTCCGTAGGGAATCACAGGAATTCTTTAATCATAATTTGGAAGCACACATTGTGTATATAGACTCCACCTGTTTTTAATTACCTGGTTCGCAGATCACGGTTCCCCTCCTCCGAATATGAGAAAACCAATATTCATAGTTGATAATTTGATACATACATCACCCGCCAATGACGTATAGCTTGGGATATGAATTGTGACAGGAGCGCCTATTATCGTAATTAGCCCAGGTGTTGGTTTTTTCACCTTTCTCTTTCCTATTACGAAGACAGTCGCAACTCTATCAAGATCATCATTTTATACCGTAAAATTTTAGAAGCAAAGTGATGCCGGTCTAACCAGAAATAATCTGTTACGACACAGTCGAATTTCAACAAAATAACAACTTTTAAAGTATAAACATTAGAGCAGTACTCTAATCCAACCTCATCGAGCATAAGCAAGGCAATTGATAAGTAGGTCTCTCACGATGTCTTAAGGTTTTATTCATGCGATTAAGTACGATTCACGTTTCACATATACCAGATTTTTTTTTATCAGGACTTATTTAACTTGGTTGCCACTTGTGTCCCAGGGACCGGTCCAGGTTGCGAGGTCTGAAGACGGTAGCTCGTCTACCGTCTTAGCGGAGAGCGCCAGGATCGAACCTGCGATGAAAGGGTTACGGAGCGACCTCGCTAACCACTTCGCCACGCTCTCTGTCTGACCTACAGTCACTGACTTACAACGCCGCATGTTGAGTTAAAAAAATCTGACAAGTGAGCATGCGACGTTGTACATGTTAGTAGGTGACTGTCGGTCGGATAAAATCCGGCCGATATCGGTATGTTTGAATACTTTAGGCGTCAATGTACTTGAATATGAATTAAGTGTGAGGAATATCTGTGTATTTATATAAACGGAAATGAGTAATTTTGTTTCTTCAACAAGGCGTGATTGCGTTCTCCGTGCAATCATTGCATAAAAATATGTTCTCCAAAAATTGCACATTCTACACAGTATATTTAAATTGTCTTTGTCCTGCAAATTCCTGTAAATATTATAGCTTAATCAACAAGGTATTTATGGAGTATTCGTGTTTCGTATTATGCGATTGGAAGATTTAAAGATTTTAACAACATGTAGCTTAGGTCTTTATTTAGCAAACGTTTGTACAACGTTTTTAAATGGGAATTAAATTTACTGTAGCACAGGATATCTATTGTAAACAAGTCCAACGAATGGTTTTCCCGGGAAATTATGTGACGGTTAAACATTATAGGAATCTATTTTTTAGTTCTGTATATTGCTGTTTCTTCCTTGTTCAGGAATGTGCTGCAATTTGTAATTTGATTAGGTTCTTCCCTCTCCCTTTTCCTGGACGTCATTCGTTTCTAATCCTCGATGATATTTGCAGCGGTACAAGTGGCCAAAGTGCTGATCTGAACACAGGAAGTGGTTTATGGCGGGGCAGGAAATAGTTATAACCACGCGGGGGCAATTACAAGTGGTTTGCCACAATCCCGTTGCTGCCGCGAAAGATAATAGAACATCCCATTTCTCCCTTTAACTTCTGACTCACCAACGGCCTCTTTATCTGAAAACAACCATCAAGTATCTGTTAGACAATCATCACGTTTATTTTTATATTCTATAAAAGTCAATTCAATCACTTAATAAAACGAACTCAATTATACGAATGGAACAAATGGAGACTTTTTCCAACGGATGAATTATTGCAACCAATTTTCACTCGGTTTAAAACAGAAGACAGTCAAAACAAAACAAGGACAACAACTTTTTTTAGGAAATGAAACATAAAATTGTAATTTTGATGCTGATTTTAAAGAAAACACTGAGAACAGCAACTGCAATAAGTTATTCGGGAAATTAAAAAAAGGCTACCGTTCCTCCAGCAATAACGATCCTCGATAAAAATTGTCAGTACGTGCAAAGAACCGGTATAATGCGCAGTTATTTTAATCTATAAGAATAAAGTCTCACTGCGAGTAAATGTTTGCATATTTCTTACTACAGTACAAAGTAGTAACTAATAATAATTGAGAGTAGAATAAAACATTAATTATAACACAAGTTAGTACAAAAAAACTATACTATTTTATCCGAAAAATTTTCAGTTATAAATTCCAGCATAATGTGTAGTTTAGTTCTTCTTCTGAAGACATGCATGATTGTGATGAAATTTTCTTTGCAGAAATGGTTTGAAGATAAAAGTTTAGACTATGAAAGTGATATGAAGTGTTGCTTGCAGTATTATACCGAAAGTACTGTGAAAGTACTAGGTGATATGGTGGCAAAACTTACTATTTCCCAAACCGAGTTTAATCTTTCTGGCCATGTAACGTTGAAATCGAAAAGCATTTGATAAGAAAACTAACTTTAATACAGAATACTTCATGAGAGAAAACTTATGCATAACATTCTTCAGTGCCACCTCTCTGTGCATTGAACATCTTCCCATTTACAACGTTACTTTGTTATTACTCCGTTCTCCATTGCAGTTCTTTAAAAGCAACTATTCTTTTCGCGAATTAACTTTTAGCGGACATTAAATGCATTTAATACCTAATTGGTTCCGCCCCATAAATAACATAAAAACAATTATTTTTTATAGAAGGCCTTATATTCAGGCAAATTAATGATCACTGCGTATAAAGTTTCGTAATTTAGGTAGATAGTTTTATACGCCCCCTTTTCCATCTCCCCAAAAAAATCGCCTTTTATCCGCAACAAATAAGACTCCTAATTTTCTCTGCATAAGAACGGTTCGAAATCTCGGGGGCAAACTTTAATACGAGTTTAGAAGATTGGAAAAATAAAGCTTTTCACAGCAGAACCCGCGTAAAATGAAAGAAGACGACTCCACTTCTAATGTAATCAACTGCCGCTAAACGAAAGACTCCTCTTTTTTTTATTATTGTTCAGGAAAAAAAGGGAAAAAGCATGGTATATGATCATGAAATAAAGCTTTCTATTTGCGCAGAAACGATTAAGTCCCGGGAGATTGTGATATAAAGGCGAGATCTAGAACTGATCGCAGCTTTTATTTTGTCGAACTATACCGAACAGGAAAGATCCGAAATTATGTTTTCGATATAGAACCAGACGCAGTAATTTTGAATGTCGTGAGACTGTTTGAAATTGATTTGTAGTTAGCACAGTATACAGTAATAAACGCTAAATTTGAACATATTTCAGATATTGCGACGAAAACTGTATTACTCGTGCCTTACGATCTGTTAGAGAATAAGATTGATCCCTCTCAAATGAAAATTCCAAATGGAATTTATTTAAATAATAATAATACTTTATCGAATTTTCGAAAAACCAATCGTATTCCCAACGAAACATTTGAAAATTTTAAAACCTAAATTATCAACTTATAGACTTCGATATTACATTAAAAACTGGAATTAAAACGGCGAAAACAAAGCTTGACTAAAGTGCGGTCGCACTAATTCGAAACAATGAATGTCAGGGTGTTTCTGATTAACGAATTTTTCGGATTATTGAAATGCATAGATATTGATAACGGATATCTGACTCAATCAACGGTAATTTACCCACAACTTTGATGAATTTGCGCACTCTCGACAAACGTTTATGCAAGTCTACTGAACGTAAAAAAATAACGAAAAAGATAAAAAAAATTTTTTGGATTACAAGGGGATTCGGATTATCAAGGGGATTCGGGGATCGGATCATCTATATCGGGTTAGCGAGACCATACTGTATCTGATATAGGTTACTAGTTTTTGTAGTTAACTATAATAGGCGAGCAGCTAATCCAGTTTTTTTTGGTCAACTGGCAACGAGCGTACCACCAGCTAATTCATTAAAAAATCGAAAGTACACTACCCAAGGATGCTACAGGCGAAAGTTA
>JAQFYH010000501.1:0-12381 GCA_034694405.1 Scolopendrellopsis subnuda
GGGGGGGGTCAAATTATTGGAGAAACAGCGAGAAATTGGACAAGGGTCTTTAATTTTCGAACAGACTTATGAAAAAAAAATAGTTAAAATGCTTATATCGTCTGAATCCCTTTAGCTATAATTTGATATATCATGTTCTCAATTTTTCGTAACAATTCAAGCTATAGTATGTCAAATTAGCTTAATTTTACGGAGATATAAGTATAACTTTAAGGGGTCGTTAATATTTTCGAACAGACTTTAGATAGACATAATAAAACTGGCAAATTTTTCAATTATTCCAGTACGAATTTGGAAAACAAGAGTTTCGTCTGATTGTATTTTAAACAAGTCTACTCCATTTAAAAAGCTGAATTTTTAATACTGTGTAATTAATCTTGCGAAGAGTAATAATTTCTGGCTAAAACATATAAATAACTGATATATTAATGTAAAAAAAAACCGACGACATCTTTAAATATTAAATATATGTAAAATGATACCGCGCTCCGTTTCAGATAACTAGTACGAGTCAAAATAATGTTACATTTTAGTTAAAAACATGCGTTTTTTTATGGAGTAATCCGATACGCTCCACTATGAATCATTTCGGCGACCGGGGTAAATGGTATTTTTGTCGCAATATTAGTAGAAATTTAAACCTGAACGAGATTAAAAATGGTCACATAGAATGATATAATTAATTTTTCAGAAACTTTTCCAATAAATTTGACTAAATAATTCCGTATAAACTTTAATGTTTTGAAATTTAAAAAAAAAATTTGGAAAATTTGTTTTCACCATGATATAATTTAAAAAAATTTTCCAGCATTTTTTTTCAGCCTCGTTTGTTCTACTGAGATCAGTCCCTCATCCACGTTCGTCTGATACGAAATCTATTGTTTAAAATTAAACCACAAAATTTTTAAATGCAAATAATATATATCCGGAAAATGTTTTTCCGAGATAATTTAACCGGATATAGCAACGATGCGACGGTTGCTTGTTTGTTTACAAGTGGCTCCTCGGCACTATAACCGATATAGTAAAGAGATGAGTCGTATATCTCATGGCTATAAAAAATTAAGACCTTTTTTCTTGTGGCCCACCATGACTCACTCGCCAGGCAGTTGTGCATTTCTGGTCGGAATGATGGTGTTTATCCGTGGACTGCGTTATGTCAAAGATGATATATTGTATATGTAGTCGATCGGGGGTTTTGTGTATGTTACACCGCGTGCTTTCATAGTGATTCACTGAACCTATTCGGTTAATCATAAGAGCTGAAAACACCTATGGATGGAGCAATCTGGTTTTGAATCCGAAAGTTAATTCATTCAAAAAAATTCTTCTGCATGCAGTGTTCCCCCCACGTTGATGACGAGTATTATTTTTATTACCCATTCACCAGATATATTTACTATCTGCTAAGGTGATCGACAAATTGGATATCGATAAAAAATAATAACGAAAATCGATTTAACTCATAACGCGGCCTTTTAAAAATGTTTGGCCCCCAAATGCTGCTTGGCGCATTAATTTTTTTTAAAATGTTCTTTGGGCTAACAGTAAAGAAAATAACCATATTTGTTATTAAAGATTAATATCGATATGAAGCCGATTATTATCGATGTGTCGATTACGTGGATGAAAAATGGCGGCTGAATGTGCGCAGCGTGTCTCTAATTCAATTAATAATTTGAATATTTAATTAAGTTTAGAATTGAAGACGTTAGATTGAGCGGTAACTCTTAAAAATCTAAAATCTTTCTATACAAGTTCTTTGGATCCTAATAAACCAGTCAAAGAACCACTTATCGTTTACCATATTATAAATAGTTAAATGTTGATCAAATAATCGCAATCTTTTGCATATAGTTACAGTCGGATAAGACCATTATGCAAATATTTCCATTCCGGAGTATTTAGACCCTGCGCAGACGTTTTTTTTATTTATTATCTAAGATTCAAGATTAAGTTTAAAGTAAAAATAAACGATAAATATTTAAAGATTATTTTCTGTGATTGTTTCGATAAAATGCGTTGAACTGATTGCATTTTTACAGCAGCGATTTCGTATATTTGCAAAAACATAATGTTTAAAATAATTTAACGGCCGACTTCATAGCCATTTGTTAAACGTTATGCTTCGAACGACGTTATCTGAAACGGGGACTTGTATAACAGGAAGAAAACACGAGAGAAGAAGAATATAAAAATAGTTAAGAATGTCCCCTTTTCCTTATAACCCTCGATACGGTCCCCCCGAACGGCGTGTCGTATTATCTCCCCTCGTACTTCTGGTATCCGTACAAGTGCAATGCGATGGGCCCAGCAGGAGTTGCACTGCCAGAATTTACAAGAGGTGACTGGGGGAGGGAGGGGGCTTCTCAGGGGTGAAAGGATATGAAGCAGCTGGGGGGAAAGAAAGTTTTGAACAAGGTGAGGCCCCTGGGTTGCCGTGCATAACCTGGTTTATAGCTATTAAACTTGTAGAATATTCACTAGCGTCGTTGCTGGTTGCGTTTCCGTGTTGAACCTCCTATTAAGTTTTTTAATTTCTTTGCGGAATTAATTTCAACAGGGAGTTTTATTTATTAGAAAAATTATGTTGGTGGTGTCAAATGTGGTATCTCCTAAGAAGGGTTTAAATTGCTGTATTAAACAGGTGACAATGAAATATTGAAATCCTCTTGGCATAGAGACGTGTTTTTCAAAGCAAAATTAGTTTTTTTTTCTTTCTCCAAAATATTTTGATATCCGTATAATTTGATCTCATCGATCTTCCCGGCGAACGCGCACCGTGGCTCGTCGGAGACGGAGGTTGAACGTATTTTAAATGCCCGAACTGGTTTCGCAACTGTTGATCTGCGCAGTCGCTGTGCGGCAGCCGACCGCAGTACTAAGTACCCCGAAAGTTGGCGTGTGTTTGTACATGAGTCTGGTACACTGTCTGTCTGCGTGCCGTGTGTATGTACGATGTGCAAGCGATGACGACATAGTTCTTCTAGGTTATATACCACCAATCTGTTCGTCTGTTCGAGATAACCAACACGTCATACAATCTTATCTTTACCAACTCTTTTTTTTTTTACCGTCACAAACCTTGTGCAGGACGACGTGTTGGAAAAGACAATAGACTCGTCACGTGTCGCGGTAAATAACAATTTTAACATCCTACTATTTCCTATATGCGGTCGTAAACAAGTTTCAAGTTTTTTTTAATGTTTATTTTAGACAACAGAATTTTGATATACAACGCACAATAAGCAATTTTGTGGGTAACGCGAGTCCTAGGAGCGCATTGAACCACTGTCTGGTGATTGGCAGGTCAGAAAACATTTGTAGACAACAGTTTTACGGTATTTACGTCATTGGGAGACGCTTGAGTCCAAAGATCCGGTCCTGGGGATTTTCGTCTTGACTTCACCCATTAAAGAGCATTGCCATGAAGACGGACTTTACTTAAAGTCGTCTTTATGGCAGACGAAAATCGCAACCCTGGATGCGTCAGAACTCCATCCGTCCGTCCACCCGACTTAATCAATTCAAGATCTAAATGCAGCATAAACGTAATTATTCGCAATTACGTTTTCAACCTTGCATAATTCTCTCTCTCTCTCTCTGCCACACGCACCTTCTTCCTTTTTTTTTAGATGTTACAAATTTTCTGAGTGCGTGGGGGGTTTCAAGATCGTATCTTTTTTAAAACCATCTGCGCTCATTTCCGGTCGAAAGGGTTTTTTTTATTATTTTTTTTTCTGCTGTTCATGAGGTTTCTGTGCAACATCATGAGCATCATTGTCCGTTTCCAACAATGTAACGATTTAACAAAAGAATCTCACCTTAAAAACGATCGAGTCACACGAAAATGATGCAACTTGATTCTTCTTCTTTCCTCTCAACTGACTTTGCTCCGATTCGCACATAACTTTCCACAGATGGTGTCGGAATATGGAGCATTTACGTTGTTACTTTTACATCTTGTCCCCCATTCACGTAATCCCACGTACAAATTCCCTAAATTTTTATAGTTTAACTATTACAACGACAGGCAGTAAGAGAGTGGCCGACGGTATCTTAATAAAACCTGAAAAAAATACACTTTTAAATTCATATAATCGTATGACAATGTTAAAATATCTTAAAACTGCGAGCACTTGCTGCAGATGAAGCAAAAGAGCACTTTGAAGCTGATTCTGTGAAACGAGAGAGCACTTTGCAGCTAATTTTTTGAAACAAGAGAGCACTTTGCAGCTAATTTTTTGAAACAAGAGAGCACTTTGCAGCTAAATCTTTGAAACGAGAGAGCACTTTGCAGCTAATTTTTTGAAACAAGAGAGCACTTTGCAGCTAATTCTTTGGAACAAGATAACGATTGCAGCTCATTCTTTGAAACAATAATTGAGCGATCGCAGCAGACTCAAAATTCAAACTGCAAGTCGTTGCAGCACGAATCTGAAACAGGACCGAATTTTGAAATTGTTTTGCAAGAGAGGCTGCGCCTCTCAGTGCCTGGCCACCTTTCGATCGCACGTTGAACAGGCGGGCAGCGCAGGATTTTTGCGGCCGCTCATTTCTAGTTAATATTTATAATTTTTTTTATTACTCCAGCATTTCCTGCTTTTTTTTACAACAGTTTCTCTACGCTCATATCGTTTTAAATTACCGTGGGCGCTGCGACGCCGACTAATTTACATATCTAATCAGTTCTTCCCCCCTTTCGTCCGTCTAAGGTGCAGGTGTAGTTAACGCCCACTGGGTATTGTTGTATATCAAGGGTATAACACGCTGGTTTTGTCCTTCTTTGTCAGAGTTGCGCCAAATGAGATTAATGCCAGACGGTTTTTTTTTTCCTAGTTTGAAAACAACAAAAAACGTTTTTTTTCTCTCTCTTGCTAACTATCAGCAAAATAAACGTTTGCAAAAAGTACATTCATCTTTGTATCTTGTAATTTGTTATAAATTTCGGTAAACATTAGCTTTTCTTCCAAACAAATGAAAAAAAAAGAGAGGGAGAGACGCGACGTCAGTGCAACAAGATAAATATTTTGAAATGTAAACCTTTGGAAGTGAAACGAACTTTATTATTTAAAGAATCGCGTTTGATAAAGGTGCTACATGCACCGATCCCCAGGGGGGTTTTTTGTTTTAAAAAAAAAAGGCAAAAGGTGAAACCTGCGCTTCAAAATCCAAGTTCAGGTGACTAATCGCAGTTTGATGTTGGTGCATCGCTCTTACGTCAACGCGGGATATAATGACTATAAATTGACGTTTTTAAATAAAAGAATGCCCGTGATTATCCTATGGGGCGATTATAATGAATAACCAGCTCGACTATAAAAAGTGAACGCGCAGCGCGGAGCATTATAACAAAATGTTCCCTCAGAACTAGTTTTGCTGTTGTAGTGTTTATGCTTTTTTCGCAGTGTGGCTCAAACAGTCAAGGACACTTCAGGGTCATAGACCCCAGGCCTTTTTTTTTTACACATCTATATATTTATACTCACATCAGTATAATAATACACAACTGATGACTCCACCCTTGCTCTGCAAGTATTGTAAAACTAGCTCTTGTCCACAATCTTATTCCTGTTTCTTCGTCAACTTAGATCGGTACGGTCTTGTCCTCCATTTTGTTTCTACATAAAGTATTTTCCGCCATCTTGAGTCCACTTCCGCCATCTTAGGTCCGTAATAATCCTCCATCTTGGGTCTGTAGTAATTGTTCCATTTGCTGAGCGCCATCTTAGGTCCGTACATTCTTTCTTTTCCGCCATCTTGGCTCCACGGAGACCGTCTTAATCAAAATTTAATATAAAATAGGAAGTTTCTTCTCTTTTATTCCCAAACAATGTTGCGATATTTTGCTAAAATTACTCAATTCGGGTTTTTAACCCTTTGAACAGGATATAAAATTCACGAAGGACTGATCGATACGGCAGATAAAACCGCGATGCCTTTTATTCATCCGTCTGGCAGCGTCTCGTCTGCCGTTGTTCCTGTGTGAGACGGTGGTTCTGTTGCAAAACAACGTGTAGACAATCTTCAAATTGCTATTATTAGTCGAAAGGAAAAAAAATCATATTTTTCTTTTTCGATGCAGCTCCTCTTAATATGCTGTTATTATCGAAATGTTTCCGGTTCAATTCACTGTAATTTTTTCTTCTTCTTCTTCTTCAAAGTTTGCGCGCGCGAAGCATCAGGTTCTGGTTTCTTCTTTTGAGAGAGATTAGAACCCATTATCAAAGGTGTCTGGTCCATTGGTAATATTCCGCAGTCGATTTTTCACCTTCGCCTCGCCGGGAATTGAACCTGCTTTGGTTTGACTTGCTAATCCTTCCGCTCCTTTGTTTTCGATTGTTTAATTTTTTCCCCAAAAGCACGTAAGAAATCCAACAAATTTGCTGTCACATTTTCCCCCCAAATAAAAATCCAAACACATAGCCATAAAATGTCGTGCCACGATACCTGGGAGCTGCTGGTTTGTGATATAATTTAACTATACACACATACGCGACACTGATGACTCCACACACAAACACACCCAGAAATAGATCTTTACAATAAATCCGCACAGGTTATTTTTGGATTAATGTCCATTCCGGGCTTTCCAGAGTCTAATTTCGTATGTTATACACAGAGCAAACTCATGTATACACCTTAGCTATGGTATTTTTCTCCAACGTAACTTATAAAACTTATTTATCTTTTGAATACAGTTTGTTTTTTTTAATAAACTTTATTGAACACAAATATAGAGCAGAAAAATACAATAAATATATAATAAAAGACTCAATAATTACAAAATTCAAAACCTATCCCCACTAGGTCAGAGACCTGTATGGGGGAACATATATAACAACGATATTTTATACAAGAAAATATTGGCAATATAAGAACGTAGGCGGGTAAAAAAAAAATAACTGATTACAAACGAACAAACATTTCAAGAGAAACCGGTGTTTTGCTGAGTTGTAGCTTTATTGCAATAAGAAAGACCCATGTATAACACTTGCATGCACACCCTTGTAAAATATTGTAGGCAAATCTCTCTTGTGAATAACAAAAACAAAACAAAACAAACCCTCTACCGATTAGTGTCACTACAAATTTTCGTCTTTTACCAATTGCACCTGTGGAATATCCTCCTTGGCAGATACCTCGGACTCGCCAACCGTTTGGGATCAAGGAGCATGTGATCCACCCCGCCTCCTTCTGAAGACGCGGTGGGTTAAATTACACAAACCACAATATTTCACAAAATGGCTGACGTTCGAACATTTCACGCGCCTTTTTCGCGCTTACTAGAGGTGTGATCAAAGTACTGCTTCTTCCCACTTCCGGTATAATAGCGCTTCAGCTCACAACAATATTTCAAATAGCTATTAGCAAAATGCATGTTAAAAAAAAAAATACGGGTAAAATGAACCGCATCGAGGAGTTACTTCAGATCTTTACAAAAGGTAATTACGTGTTTTATTCGAATGGGTTGCGAGCGATGCAATTCCAATAAACAAGTAATAAACCGGGAACATTCGGATGACAGAAGCCCGCGCTCGCGAGCGGTTTAATACCCCCTCTCTGAAAACGAGCATTTCTACGGTTAATAACTCGCCCATTAATTGATTTCGAAGTTTGTCGACGATGTACGAAATGAACAACGACAATATTATTTTTTCAAATATTCATTTAAATAAGAACCGGAAATTAATATTTAAATCTGAATAAATTCAATATTAAGATTTTTGGATTTTCGGAAACCTACATGTGCATCAGGTTGGTAGGTTTTTTCCATCAATGGAAAAACACCAGGTTTTTTTTACATGGAAAAAATTCGCCTGGAAAAAATACATTTCTTCTAGAAAATTGGTAGAGAGTGGAAAATATACTTTTATTTTACAGTTGTAAGTTATAACTAAAAACAACTATTTGTCTATTTTTTTTCACACCTAGAATACAGCTTTTATACGTTGTTTTTTCGTTGCTCTCTTTTACAATAATAAAACAACACAATATCCATGGAATTCGAACCCACACCCTCCATATATAGTCGCGAGTATTATAACCCCGTCCTCAGCTGCGCCACGAGAATCTAAAATACGTCGTACGAAATTCAGACATGTTGTTTTAACGCATTATTTTCACCAAAAATTGAATTCCTTACAGACTCGGTATTTAGGCATCTGTTTTCTTAATTCAGGCATCAGGTCTCCCCCCCCCCCCCCAACAGGGAGGAGAATGAGTTGCAGAAGGAATTTAGGTATTTCTAAACAGTTAAACCGAAGAATTTATGGAATGCGCGCGTGATGGACAAAATTTAAACAAACCGTTTTATTTTTACATAACAATAATATTTGGTGGGTGAATTGATACATTGTTTTGATTGTGGGTTCATTGTAAAATAGTGATACCCAGATCCTCTTCGCTGAACATTGTTACCCTTTGGACGCGCGGAGATCGGGTTATAAAAATGATATTAATTTACCACAATTGTTTATAATTAATGCGATGTAGGGTCCCGGCGGGGGCGAAAAACTCCCGGTGATATACATGTATTTCAGCATTATGTGGAGAAGTCGGGCATTAAATGGACTCGCTGTCCAATTGAGGGTGAGCTGTTTTTCTATTACCCAGAATTCTTTTCTTTAAATAATATATTTATTTTCAAAATAACAATAAGAATATTATACCTGTAATTTTATTACGTTGTATATACTCTTTTTTGTGTTAAAATCGAGAATCTGGGAATTTTTTACAATTTATTACCTTTTCCCCCATAACAGCACGAAAGAAAATTATTACACGGTGGTGGGTCTAAGAACCCCTTTTATACCGCGTTTAAAACCCGGCTATTTTACCTAAATTATTTCCATATCATTTTTGTAAGAAATAACTACATAATAGCTACAACAACGAGTGAAAAAAAAATGCACGTTAAAATTGCGATGAATGTCTGGGGTGGCTGCAGCAGCATCCTCCCTCGCACTCGGAAAGATCGAGATTTTTAAAATCGAGTATTCTGTAATGGAACTGAAAGGATCGCTCGCATTTTCGGGTTCGAGTCCCGGTGGAAATAAAAGTTAGTTTTTCTCCATAGCTGTCAATTTTATTGGACGTTTTGCTATCGATAGGACAGGGTCACAGACGGGTTTTGTTAACATACTGTATTGTCTGTGTTTGTGTTGCTGTCTGCGTATTGACAAATCTGTATATTTTAGAAAATTCAGCAAAAAATATTTTCCTACTATAATAAAAATCGTCATTTAGCAAAATATACCGATTTCGGCACTAGTATCTCCCTCTGTTGACGCATTTAGGAACTAACTGAACCCGGACTTTCGTAAAAGACTGTCAGGTTTTAGTTTTCCGCATTTTTTTAAAAGAAAATAATGAATAGAAAAGTGGAAAAAGGGGTAGAAACGTGGTTGATCACGAATATAATGCTTTTTGTGATATAATTTATTATTTATGTTGTATCGAATGTTATATCAAACTAGTTTGCGTGTCGTTATATTCCCAGCTACCTATTGAAGCTGCACGGTTTTGTATCAACCCTCGTTATACAGCCAATAGGGTTGAATGAATTATGTAATAGACACCATGGATTTAAAGGAGCAGAATTTTTTTGATTTAGAAAAAAAACACATAAATTTAAGGCACCTACACACGAGAGATTTTTCTAGACATTTTCGTAACACTTGTGTGTCGCAATTTCTCTTAAAAAAGCGCACTGATCTCTAATTGATGAAATTCTTCAGTTGCATAACGTGTGGACACAAAAGTGTTAAAAAAAATGTCTAGAAACATTTCTCGTGTGTTGGCGCCTTTAGTCCTTTTATCTCATCTCCCAGAACCAGGTCGTGACGTGGGAAGATTCGAGTTTTACCCAATATCATTCATACAGACACTTGAATTTTAAATCGAGAGTATTTTAAGCACGAAAAGTTTTACAAAAATATCGAATCGAGATCAGAGGATTTATTTTGAATAATTTTCCTTGTTTTTGTCGACGAAGAAGTTCAAAAAGATAGTTGAAAAGCAGATACGTTTCCGGGTCATACCGTTCAAAGAACTTAAATCTACGCAGCTGCTGCTGAATGGGGTTGGTTATCGATAGTTACAGAACGGGTTAAAAGCGGTCCGGACTGACGAAAAAAAAGGGAACTTTTACCGTAAATTCGCAATTCACAGCAGCTGTGTCAATAGGCTACGAATATTGTCCGATTCTTATTTTATATAGATTTATTGAAAAAAAGGATCGTTACAAACAATATAGATGGATTGTTATATAGTTGCTCCAAATACCGATTTTATCCTCGGATATTTCAGGGGGTTGAAACTTGAAAGTTCATTTTAACCATCGGCATTTTAATGCCCCAAAAGCATTGGGCATTCAGAATTGCTGCTAGGGCATGTTCATAATCCCTTGGGCAACGTGTATATGACTGCGCAACTCGGAACGTTTGTGATTTCGTTTGAGATGCACAAGGGGGTTACGAAAATGCCATAGGTGGAATTTCGACTTCTTTGGGCATGAAAAATGCGCTTGGTTTCCAACCCATGTAGCTATAGGGCCATTGACATTTTGTTAATTCGCGATCTTAAATTCGAAAAGTTACGATACTAGTTGTCAATATATTTCTTTAACCAAAAGGGATTTAAATCTTTTCATATGGAAATCATTTTAACATTCAATCCACTTTCAATAGTCCCCCCCCCCCCGTTTGCACATAATTATTGAACTGTTTGATCGGTCAACTCCAAATCACCAATGAATATTCTCAAGGTTTTTGACCGAAAACGGTCTTTTAAAAGACTGACTTGATAAAATTAAACCGACGGAACTGAATGTAAAATTTTCTAATTTCAATAAACGAGGTATTTGACGCAAAATTACGGGCGTGAAAATAGTTAAAATCTGCAAAACACGTAACAATATTTTCTACCTAGAAATATACGCGGAACCACTTGCAATTTATGCATTTAAAAGTAGCAGAGCTTATGCAAAAATTGTGAAGGAGATCCTTATGCAAATAGAAACCCATTATTCCTTTTACCTACAAGGCGTATAAATTACGTTCATCGTCCACGGTTAAATTGTAAAATTAAAATTCCTTTTAAAATGAAATTTTTGTTTTTAAATAAATAATCGTTTAAAACATTATATCGATTATTTTTTTAAAGGCAAAGGTATAGTTATGGTTTTTAGGGTGGGTTTTGAAGGGGGCTTTCTTGCTTCTATAGGCACGATTTGCATACGGCATTATGACAAAAGAAATGGGCATAACCAAACTTGGTTTTTCTACTTTTTGAGTCGGAGATCCGACGTGACTTGAATGCTCAATGTTTGTACCGTCTCAAATAATAATATTATTTTTCAAAAAATCCTGGAAGAATAATATTAAATTCCTTTTTATTTTCTCGAATAATTTGGCAGCTATGGGTTCGTCCCTCAAATACGTTACAATGTTCATGGTTTTACTAAAATGCAATTAATTTTTACTTAAAATTAATAAAACAAATTGTCAATGAATCAGGGCATTTCAGGACAGTTTTTCCGCCGATTAGACAATCTGGAGCCCTAAAAATGTGCCTATAGGGGGCGCGTAGCATGTCACTCTGGCTCTGGTATCCAATAATTCTGTTTAGCACCCCCTTATTATGCATGGAATCAGTTTTCATTAGGTTGTTGCTTTTAGGTAGAATTATTATAGCTGCAAAGTACACGACTGATCACGTGTGAGGTTATTTTTAAATCTCCGGTATTACGTATGTAGGCTACGAAGTTAATTTACAGTAACCAGCAGTCAAATGTTTTAAAAATAATAATTCAGACTGATATCGATATTATTAGTTAGCATAAGAAGTTTCGTAGAGAAGAAAAGTATCGCGTCTGATTTTTTTTCGAAAATCGCGCCAGTGCACTTGCTAGCTTTTTTGTGGATTTAAAACTTTAAAAACAAAGAAATAATGACGCTTCTGCTAATGTCTATACCATATTAGTCCAATACATTATCTAAAGCACCCTTAAATGTGTTTTTAAAGTTTTAAATCCGCCAAAAAGCTATAGCAAGTGCACTGGTGCGATTTTCCAAAAACATTCAGATTCACGATACTTTTCTTCTGGGGGTGCGTTATTACGAGTAACTGATGAGGGAATTGAACCAAAGTAATAACTAACCGACAGATAACTCTGGGCTATGAACCAATCCATGCTGAGTTAACCGCGCCAGCTTGGTTCAGCGCCAAGCGTTAACCATAGGTTAGTTAACCCGTCTTTGGTGCGCAATCCATCGCAACTTGACCGAAACGAATTTCTTTTTTGTTAAGACAGTAACACCGTTATCAAGTTTTGTTAAATTTTTCAACGAAAATTGGAACGAAATTGTGGAGTTTTAT
>JAQFYH010000502.1:0-12381 GCA_034694405.1 Scolopendrellopsis subnuda
CTTACTTGGGGGTTACAATTGTTCGAATAGATGTTTTTTAAAAAACAAGGAAAATAAATCAGTAATGGGAAATAGTGCACTTGTCATTATTGTCAAGTTCAATTTAAACAACATTCATAGGTCGATAAGAAAATAGAGAATTTCTAGATGGAAGTAAAAAATGGAATAATACACATGATTCTCCAGTTGTCTTTTAATGTCTTTTTCATAGGCCTAGTTTGATCGTTTAATTAAAACAACGTCCCATCAATTTTCAATAATATTGTGTAGCAAGTATAGAAATTAAAGAGATATCAAAGCAATAAAAAGGCGGTCGATAACGATATAAGCAAGGTGTGTAACCCCCCCCCCCTCCTCACAAAGAAAAATCACCGTACAGCAATACTGATCTGCAGACGTTCAAATATATGCAAATCAAACACGTTGTAATATATGGTATAGAGTTTGCCTATTAGAATTCGAAAAGAAAAAAATATTTGCATTGTAATTTAAGACATGTTAAAACTGCGCATTAACGACGAGGTAAAACGATTTGTCAACGCCTCCATCTTGTGTCGTACGCACAAATGGTGGACAAAAGTTACCCTAGAGCATGATCCGAAGTTACCCCATGTTACCCTTTCGTTAGTAAAATTTAAAACTAATAAAATTTTATAAAAAAAACCCCAGGAATTGCTTAGAACTAGTGAAAACATGGAAATACAACAAGATTTCATATGCATGACCACTAAGTTTGTCCTTACATGTAATTTTTTTCGCACACCAAAAATTCTGGTATGTTTGCCAACAGAGTAATCATTGAATAATTTTTTTCTTCCATGAAAAACGGTCTTAAAAAAAAAACCTGTCTTAAATCTTAATCAAGTTGGGTCTAATGAATGTCTACTTTAAATGTTAATAGAAAGCAGTGTCTGAAAAATTGCGTGATTTTAGTGTTGCGAAATAAATTAAACTTTTTTTGGTCTTGACTAAAGTTACCCCGATTGAAACAAATTATACCGGATTACGGTAGCCTACATCATTACAAACAGTAGAAAATCCAGGCGTACAACACATAAGTGATGACAACATACATTCTCATCAACAACTTTTCCCTTTCACATAAGTAATGCCAGATGTATGAAAACTGTGGAATGACTGGTATCCCGGAAATTGATATCCTTTTTAACATCTTGACACCACGTTACACCAGCCGCGAACTTCTCTTATTACACGACGACTGGACATGCGCATCTAAATAACTTTATTCAATCGGTTAGTATACGAGCACTCGAAACAGGAATTACACGTCACGAATAAACAACGATACTTCCAAGAAAAAGAAAAACCTTCTGACAAGACCAATCTGTACGGGTTAGAAACAATACAGGCCTGTTTTTTGAAAAAAAAAACCCTTTTGCGGTCTCGCATTAAAAAAAAACAAACAAAAACCAGTGTGTTTGTGTTGCATCATACTACGGCACAAGTCGGAAGCACGCAAAGAAAGAAATTGTGGTTACACGTAGCATGCGTTCGCGTCTGATAATGAATAAACTACATCCCGCCTACGGTCTTGTTCATTTCCCCGATCCAAAATTGCCAACAGTCACATCATAAACCTATCTGGGTGATGCCCGTATAACAACATGGTCGTAGACATTTTAGACACCCTCTACCGGGGTACATGCGAAAAAACAAATATTAAAAAGAAATGGTGAAGACTAATTACATGAGGAATGACACGACCAAACGAATTTATTAGGGTTTTAAACGTTAGTTCTCCCTCTTTTTTTTTCGGTTAAAAAAAAAAATTTTCCCGATTTTTATCATGGCCTTAAAATTGGAAAGAATGGAAATTTTGAATACAATTTGTTAAAAAACGAGAAGTAAATGAACGATGAAGTAAATGCATAAAAGTAGACAAAATTTTTTTTTTCATAGTTCATTATTTGTTCCATTTTTCCATTTTTTACAAGTTTACCCAACACATGGGTGCCTTTTTTAAAACATGGTTCCATTTTATTTCCCAAGTTTTCCGTTTTTTTTAATATAAATTTTTCCAGTTTTTACCCTGGTTTTAAACAATTTTTCAAATTTTTTTTTCTATATTTTCTACTTTTTTGGCAAAGTTTAGTATCTTTCCAGTACTTGAAAATTTCCAGAAATTTTATAACTATTGAAATCATGTTTGAGTATAAAGACTTTTTTTTTTCGTAAAAAAAAACCCTTCCGTAAAGGGGTGCCACCGATATTAAAAAAGGGGTTTTTTTTTGTTGAGTCTTCCGGCCCTTCCCCGTTCGCGACGCAGGGAGGAGATAGCAACAGTTGTCTGAAGCAAGTCTCATTCGGTATGTACTAAAGCAACTAAATAATAAAACTAAATAAATAAAAACTATATACATATAACAACATATTTACTCACCACCGATCGTCCAGACATGTCTCTTTCCTTAAACAAGATTGCTTTGTACCACACAAGATTTGATTGTTTTTTAGTTTAGGCCTAACTAACAGTTTTGATTTTCGCTGGCAAAGAAATTTAACAAAACATATTGAAACTTCACACTCGGCTCTGGCCACACACGATGAGGCGAAGCGTACGCCCCAGGTAAAGGCAAGTTATAAAAACAGATTTGTCTGTATTTTTCAAATAATAAGCTGATATTGGCCGAATCGAACAGCACGTGCTCGCGAAGAAAACAACATGAGCTAATAGTCACGTGGTCTTTTAGGGTGACCAGGTTTTGTGGAATCCGGAAATGCAATTTTTTACCAAATAATTTTTTAATAGCGCGTAAACTCTCCACCTTCCCATGTTGATCTTGTTCGAGTAATTTAAATTTAATTTCGTATACCATCGACTTGTTTTTAAGAGTTGACACGGCGACGTGCCTGTCAAAACATATTGCATGACGCAAGCTGTCATCTGGTACATCTGTCCGCTGTCACGTGGTTTCCGGAAAATTTGACCAAACTATTTACTACCGCAGTAGCGGTAGGAAGTGGGGTCGTCGTAGACCCCACCTACTACCGCTACTGTGGTATGAGTAGGATGGTTTTTTTTTGCATAGGGAAATCTTTGTCAGGGCTACAGGCTAAACTGTAAACTTTGTACATCCAAAAACTGCACATTCAATGGACACTTTTTTATGTAGTTCAAACCTTTGTAATCAAAACTTGGAAAAGTTTAAAACCCAGGGTGCTACGCGGGTTTTCTTTTTCCATAGGAAAACCTTTGGCCGGGCCTACCGGCTAAACGGTAAACTTTCTACATCCGAAAATTACACATTCAATTGACACTTTTTTATGTAGTTTCAACTTCCGCAGTCAAAAGTTTGAAAAGTTGAAAACCCGGTATGCCCTGGCTCCGTATTTTTAAGCCTAACGTACGATACGACTAGGTCTAAACACACAATCAGGAAGTGTGCGACTCGCAAACTTCTTTTTCGCACACGTGGACGATAACCCGTTAAACCTTGATACACCGAATTCTAGTCCCTTTTAAGGATGATGCGTCGCATTATCTAAGCCCGTCTTCTCGGTTGGGGATGCGGGCGGCTGGGAATCTCTCGCCATCGCGGGTGTCACCCCGTGTCCACCCGGAGATCATCTCGGTGGGTCGCCGGTGCGCGGAACAGTCCCGTCGCAGTGTTACTCGCGTCCCAGCTTCTAGTAGCGTCGACTGCAGCCGGCTGGACGAAAACTGGAAAAGAAAATTTGTTTTATTATAGAAATGCAGCAGGGAGCGTCGAGATGGTCAATTGTTTCGGATTTCTTTTGTTTCCGTTTGGATTCACACGGCGACGAAAACTCACCACTCTCCGATCGGGACGCGGACTCCATCTCGGCAAACAGTCTGTCGGACTCTGACTTTCGCACGAGGGTCAATTCATCGTCCAGTGCCGTGCACTTATCCTCTGCCTCCTGGAGTCTGCGATGCAGCGCGGTGTTGTCGGCTGTAATAGAAGAAATGGTTAGGTGCTTGCGCGTATCGCGAAACACGCTCTACCCGTCGCACTAGACCGAAAGCGGAGGGGAAAAAAGAAGCATCAAGAAGCGTATAGGACGGACGAGTGCGCATCGTCACGCAATCGTTTGTCCATTCGCCCCAAAGTTTCTCGACAAAAGAAACAAAGGAAAAAAAAAAAACCTACCCTTTGCCGCCTGCAGTCTATTCTCCCTTTCGGTATTGGATTCCGCCATCTTTTTCTGCAGCGCCTGGTACTGTCCCAGCGTACGGAGCATGATTTCCACCTGCTGTACTCGAAACGAACAAAAAGGGAAGAAGTTGTCAAAAGCTGGAAAATGAACTTACACAGAACCCCCCGCTGTTGCAGCGACGACGGAAGAAAGGAGCGGTTCCAACGACACAAGGGGGTTTCGGATATTTTCTACTGTTTCTACTTTAACCCCCGTTATTAATTTTACTTTTGACGGGTTTCGGCGATCTTCGAATCTTCGATATTTAGTTTACACCTCTCCCTTCTTCGGTAGTCGTCACTCCATCCTTTTACTTACACATGGACCCTTGTTCCAGAAAAAGAAAATCATACAGTTTGAGCATAATTGTATGTAATTTTTCTCCTCTTTTTTAGAAAAAAAAACACCTCTGACCAGTAATTTTCCAAAGACGAGTTTTGTTTTCTCCACATTCCGGCTCGTTCGACAGATTCGGATGCTAAAACTTTTGAACGAATATAGGTAAAAGGAATACCTGACGCAACGCCTGGACCTTTTCGTCCACCGCCACCCGCGATTCGACCACACGCGCTGCTAGTTTTTATATACAGTTAGTACATAGTTATTATGTTTATACAAAATTATTTACAATAGAGTTTATGCAACTTTTTTAGCGCTTGTCATTTCACTGAACTGTCCGCGCATTATGAAATATTAAAAATGTTACTCTAAACGCGTATATCCATAATTACAGATAGGCCGATAGACATAGGCATCCGTAGATATTTCTAGAGGGGACAAAAAAAATTTTGTAATAGAAAGGATAGGCTTTGTGGTTTTTACGAGTTTTATATTTGGTATATACTTTTAAAAATCCGGACATTTGAATTCTAAAACCCCGTCACTGTTAATCAGACCGTCGGGGCTTGCAGCCAAGTAGCCAAACTGAGGATCGACGAAGAGTCCACATTCTTGAACGTCGTTTTTCGTCTTGTTAACGTAGTCACGCACAGCAGTTTGCTCATTTTCAATCCCATAGTCCATGGTGCTCATTGTCGGCGCTCCCTTGTAAAGGAGGGTTTCCACCATTCTTTTTCTTGATGTTCTGTCTAGCATTCGACAAACCTCTCCGAAATTACTCGCAGTCAGTCGGTTACTTATTTCTTGAAATCATTTGGGATTCCTAGACTGTCCACGGGTTTTCATTTCAATTTCATATCTCTTAGTTCGGTCTACATGCAGCCTTGATAATTCATCGGCTTTGACCCTTTGCAGTTGTGTAGGTGAATATGTGTCATCCGTCTGGGCTTGTTTGTTGGGCTTGTGTGTTATCCGTCTGGGCTTGTTTTCCGTAGCTGGCCACGTCTTCTTTTTCCTTTGTATTTCCAAGACGACGTTGGATCCTCACCTGTCTTCCTGATCCGCTTTTGATCCGCTTCCTGATCCGCTTCTGTTAACATTATTTGTTTGCAACTTGGACGTATTTTTTCAAGATGGTGGACGCTTTTCTGTTTGTAAGCCTTTCCATCGCTTTGATGTGCCAATTTTTCCTTCTTCAAAATTCAAGCCTGCCCCGTAACACGCTCCTCGTTCCTCGTTGAAACGCTCCTCGTTGAAACCTGTTCAGTTGTTTCCCGCCTATAAATTTGGTGACCAGGTGCATATACATTTCCGCTTTGTTGCTTGTTGCGTTGTAAATCAGAGTCTCGGCTTTGTAAGTTAGTGTTCCAACAATTCCAAGAAGTGGTAATGAAGGGTGGGATAAACAGTTGGAACTCTTCCAAAAGTATAGGCAGTAATTTAGTGAAAGCAATGGATCCCCAGACAATAACAACTTGGGGACTAGGCTGGTCAGTTATGTGGCGTTTTTTTCGATGCAGATTGGCTGCGGTGGTGCGAAAGGTTTCACAAGATGTTCTGATTGCAGGTGGTGAAGCCTTCACTCTTCATGAACATAATCATTTGCCGCTGGACTATAAAGAGATTGTTTGCAGTAAATACCTTACTATATTATTTTGATTTACCGTATATGATCGAATAAGCGCCGGGTTTAGAATCATTCGAATTAATAAGTGCCAGGTCTCAAGTAAACGCCGGGGCGTTTATTCAAATCCCATCCAATTTAGCTGTTTTGTGTGAGAATTCAGTCCAGTGGTGTCAAACATGGTTTTTTTTCTCTACAACTAAAATAAACTCGGCCTTGGAATCAATGTCTGAAATAATATTGAATTATGAGTATTGAGTATTTAATTTTCAAACAATTTGAAATAGCAGTTATAAGTTGCAACGTCTTTAGAAGTTTGATGTTAATAAAAAAAGGATTTGAAGTTGTTTCATACTGTAAAAGTTCAGTTTTTCCTTTTTATGACGATAAAAATGTCATTTTTTTTCGGCCGAAAGTTATTAAAACGCAAATTTTTTCCACATTGACATAAATAATAAGTTGTAGAACAAGAAATCGCTGAAATATTTTTAGTTATATCGTTTAAGTTATACCGTTGGCATTTGTAGACACAGTGGAGGTCCATTGGACCCCAGGGTAATTTTTATCTTCTACCCAAATCTTGAAGTATTAAGTTTCTATTGTATGCTACACCTATATTTTACCTGTAATTTTATCCGGAAAGCGGGTAATTGTTCTCTCTTGAAATTAAAAGAAACAAATAATATATATATATTTTTAAAACAAATTTATAAAACACATTAACTTAAGTGTAACGCTGAACAGATATATCTAGAGATCAACTCTGATAAGTTAATTAAATAAATCTACTCGTTCAATATTTTACAACTATTATCAAAATTCATTAATTAGAGTTGGAATGTCCAGATTTTATTTCAGCGATTAACAAATGCGCAAGAAACAAGAATCCATGATAAGGTCGAATTCTTGGTATAAAAATTATGCAACGGTATCATATTTATTTATTTATTTCAACGACATACAAGTATTGTATTCATTCTGTGTAATTGCTAGAAGTCAATTATTTCCCAGTCGCAATAAAATCTTATTCAATAATAATCTATATATTTGCATCAGACATCTGGAAAAAGAAACAAAGTCCAGACAATCAGCAAATGAGTCTTCAGCAGCATGTCAAAGAGTGAAGAGAAATTCGTAGAAGTTGGATCTCATTAGCGTTGAATTGCCTTATTTGATCAACTTCCTTTAAGCTGATTCACGTATAATTTATATTTTTTCAATTTCTCTAATATACGAAACCACGCCTAATGCTGCGTTCACGATACAATTACTACGGACGAAATTAAGTCGTTATACCTGTATCATTTAGCAACCTGAACCAAACTGTATTCACAAGATTCCCAGGGATATTATGTAGAAAATATACCGTAAATCGGAATATATGTGAGTTTTGTACACGTATATGCAAAAATAATGAACAAAGTAAGTTATTAGCGAATACATTATAACAAAAGAGGTTACAATCTCCAAACTTCAATCATATTCCAGTTGCTTGTCACGTGCTTTCTCTTAATAAATACCAGTTATCTGTCACAAATTATGAGTTATGGGAGTGGTAGCCAAAATTCTCCCGCTACGAACAGCACTACTGCTGTTTGAGCTTTTAATCTCGCAGTTTACTGTGTAAAGATTTTTACAGTAATTAATAATTTTTATCAGTAATACATTTTATCACTAATCAGTAATTAATAATTATTAATAATTTTACAGTAAACATATGTTTGTATGTTTTATAACATTTGTATGTTCAGTTTCTCAGATTTTTTTTCAGTCTTATTATTTAGAATATTTGTTATAAGCCGTTAAGATGTGCTGCGAACTTTCGTTTTTACTTGTACTGAATATCAGGATATTTCTTTAAAAACCGATAATTTCGTCAATCAAGTGTACATACTATAAGAATCCACAGTACAGTAGCGCTACTCTGTCTACATGGCCAAGAGTAGCAGAACAATATTATACATACCAGAATTATACATAAATACATCTTTATTTTACACTGGTGTCGATTCAATTAATGCAATAATTGGTAGAAACACTTTAATTGTGTCGGCTTGTAAACACCGTTGATTGTTGATGGTAAAAACGATGCATGCAAGAACTATTATCAGGCGTCCACGGGAAAAAAAAACAGAGTCCATAAATTTGTTTTTTAGCACGTTCCGTGGGAGAAACGGGCCGCGCTTGGGCCAAAACGTGGCAAGAGCGCCGTGGGAGTGAAAATAGATATGCAGGTTTTGGGGCGAGCAGGAGGAGCTGCCGAGTGATGCAAGGAGTGACGTCACAGCTAGTTACTCACGAACATAAACAAATCGGATTGAACTGATCGCTTTAAGTTAAATAATTATTACATAAGAAGGAAAAACTAGCCATCGGAGGTAGTTAAAAATTAGTATTCTATGGGGTACTAAACTCTTGCCCTTTTGTGTATACTATTCAAAAATGAGAATGCCGTTCCTCGTCTCTTTCTTGTTAGTCTTGAAGACTTCAAGACTAACAAGAAAGAGACGGTTAACCCAGCAAGTGTTCTTTGTCCTGCAGTTACTGGTTTTACATCTTACAGTTTTCTAATATTAGTTTGAAAACCTTGTACAGCATACAATATAGTGAGCCATCCTCTACGTACATACGCAACGTGATATTTCAGCGTCACTGTATCGTAAAGGGTACTTCCTTCTTGATTGACCTGAGCGTGTCTTCAGTTCCACCACACTAGAGCGCAATCTCGGAGGAGTTTATTGTCCGGACGCTAGAGCGGTATCCATCATTCTACTCTGTCCCGAGTTTGTAGTGCAGTGAGCGTATGTTGAGTCTTTGATAATGTCACTTCACATCGTCAAACTGATTTTATTCGTCCACGTCACCAGATGTCTGCACAATTTTTACTATATTATTCACGTTATTATTATCTCATACGGTACGGTATATTAAGATTGGATTGCACCAATGTCAGGTTAACTAATCGACGATTAACTCTTGGCGTTGAAACAATCCGTGAACGAACTGAACGGCAGAGGTTGACTTTATCAGCACGGATTGACACCAGAGTTAACCGTCGTTTAGTTAACCTGACATTGCCGCAATCCAACCTAAAAGGATTAAAAACGTAACGACTAGAATGAGTTATTTACAAGAAATAAGGCGATATCACTGGTTCAAGCGCCGTGTTGTGTCGGGTCTTTAATGAATCCGTAAAACAGATAAGTTTTGCTCAGGTCGTCGTGCACAAATATCAAGAACGGTCTGTCCACGTAAAACTTGAAGCTGCTCGAGGCGACGGCATCCTGTTCGATCGACGTTTGATGGACAGGGTCGCGTCGGGACCACGTTCCGACTTCGTCGATTTTAAACGTAATCGATTGTCCAGTTCTGGAAACTCGGAGTCCCGGGATATTCGACGATTTCATTAAATTGACCTCTTTGAAAGCTGATTTGATGCCCAGAAAGTTAAAGTACGGATGTGCGGATTTCGAAACTTCAAACTTGAATTTTGGAATTTTCAGATCAACCAACGTCTTGGTGAAATTCAAAGTGAGTGGATGGAACAGCAATCTGGGCGATTTTCCGAGTTTCTTGGCAATTTCTATGGTCTTGGTGGGGTCGTCTGCAATTCCGAGATACATGGTGACCGAATCGGGCCCCGAGGAATAAGGGAGTGAGATGACGGTGAAGTTGAAGGCGGTTGATCTGAACACGGGGTAATACGACTTCATTCTCATCATCGGAACTTGCACGGTTTTTACTCCGTTCGAATCCATGACTCTGAACACTTCGTCGCCGGTTTTTGAGGGATCGAACTGACGAAGCCACTTGGCATTGAACGAGATCGCGTTCTCGATGCCGAGTGAGTCTCGCTCCGAATTTACTACATCTTCCGTCATTGGTGTAGCCACGGCGTCCAAAGGCGCCACCTCCACGTCGGCCATGTATCTCCGCTTGATTTCGTTCGCAAATTCTGCCGAATCCTTTTCGTACTTTTTATGAATGATCGCTGTGTTGTAAACGACCAGCGACGCATTCGCCACGTCGTTGACGGAGTGTAAAACTGTTCTTAATTTGTTACTTAAATATTCCCTGAAGTTGGACATTGTGTCATTAAACTCAAAAGCTTTGGCGATTTCCTCAGTTAAATGGTCGTAAGCGGCGATTTCCATGATTCCCAATATCGTGTCGAAGCCCAAACCGGAGAGAATGAGGTTTCCTTGAGACTGTTTTAACGCCATCGTGAAAAATATTTTCGATTCGAATCTTCCAAAACCCTCCGCCCAAGTGGTTGGTTCTTTCGCGCCTGGACGCATTGTCGGACGTTTCTCGATGTTCATCCCTCCACTCGAATAAAACACTGCATCCGACTTGTGGATTTCTTTTATTTTATTGGTAGATGTAGAAGTGATGGAACTAACAGTCTTTGCACTTGGAGGTGTAGTGGTGACATGTTTAGGGGTGGTAGCAAGATGGGTGGTGGATTGAATGGTGGCAAGTTTAGGCGTTGTTATAGGTTGAATGGTGGTAGGTTTAATAGATGTAGCTTTAACGGATGTAGGGTTAATGGATGTAGCTTTAACGGATGTAGCTTTAACGGATGTAGGTTTAATGGACGTAGCTTTAACGGACGTAGGTTTAATGGACGTAGCTTTAACGGATGTTTGTTTAATGGACGTAGGTTTAATGGTGACAGGTGGATGAGTGGAAAGTTTAATGGTAACAGAGTGGTGTTGAGAATTGTAGAAATTGGTGCTACGTTTAGGTGCTGTGGGCACGACATGCTTGTTATGAGAGAACTGATATGAATATCGATTCGGCGCATGTGTTGTATACATCCAATAATTATTGAAAGGCTGGAAATGGCGATCGGAAATTTCTTCTTTGAGGTTTGCAGTTCCAGTTTCATCCAAAATAGGTTTCGATTCCCTGTTCTGCTCTTCGTGTCTGTGCTGTCCAGTGGAATGTAACAAATTTAAGGTTGCGTTTTTAGAAGCGACAGGTGATTCCGCCTTTAACTGAGAATTGGTCGTGTTTTCGACATCAGCAGCTGTGGTTCCTTCAAATGCACGGACGACGCAAAAAACTGCAAAACAATATGGCATGTTTGAATACATATCGGTTATAAAAGAACAACTAACGCACATTGATAACCATGTCTTGATATCTTGCCACGAACTAGAACTCCGCACATCTCACAGAAAACTATTCCGATTGATTTTTGAAGAATGAAAAGGAGAAAACAGGAACTTTTGATTTTCTGCGGAATAAGAAATATAAATGACAAGGAATGAAATACTAGATAGATAAACTTACTAGATAAGGTACTTGCAGTACCAGCAGCATTTCCTGCCTAACGATATAGACTATTTTATTGCATCAACGTACCAAATTTTCGAGATCGAAATTTTTTGTTGTGATTATGAAACTAGTAAATGTCCTCTTTTGACTTCGATCGCATCAAAGTATTTTGGATATGAGTTGCCTGTAGTTGCTTCTTGGGGCAATGCGACCAGGCATGGAAGAGTGCTTCAATATACGTAGCACCTGTCATATGGATTTATTTTTGCGTGTGATTTACTGATCATAAAAAGGAACACCTTACCGGTAAATAACAACAAAAACTTCATATTATTGGTTTAAAAAGTGTTTTGAATAATATCGCTTCTACCTTCTACGCGGACAGTTATTAAATCTGAGCTCCAGTCTTCGTTACTTGATATTTCAGTAACTACAGGGTGACACAAATTTTCTTTATAAATGTTATTCAATATGCTGGAAAAATCACTCGCTACTTTCTCCGGGTCACGTCGGGATGAGTGAGAAAATTATTAGAGAGCATTTAAAATGCGAATCCGTGACGCGGATGCATAAGTATAGATATCTTGGTGACAGCAAATTTTCGAAATCGTCGAGTGGATGCATCTTATTATGTTGCGTGTTTGTTAAATTACAAAGAACGCTGATAAAATAACTTTTCGTACCCGGTAAAAGTGCGATGAAAAACTAATTTTCTATTGGCTCAACTCCTGACCTGGGTAAAATAGAAGGACACGGAACACAAACTGCGCGACAAAGCTGCCTTAGGTTCTCTTTAACCCTCGTATTGCCCGTTTGCGACCCCAGAGTTAGTTTTTTTGAGATAACATCATTATTTTTTGTCAAAAAATTATGTTTTTTGGTGACTTTTCCTAGAAATACATGTTTCACAATGGGATGGTCCTATTTTTACTTTATTTCGATTATTTTCAATAATA
>JAQFYH010000503.1:0-12380 GCA_034694405.1 Scolopendrellopsis subnuda
AGAAAAAGTAACTATTAGCAGATTTTAATCTTTATTACATTGCGGGAATCAGGGGAACTGTATCCATTGTCATCTATATCCATGCTGGTAGTTATAAATTAATTTTCTATTGATACCTGTTTTAGTTGTTCCAGGTATTTTCAAGTTCTTACATTCAGTTCCGACATTACTGTCTTCCTTTTTTTCGCATTCATTGTTGCCAGGAACATCGTTCGATAATAAATTAGAAAGAATTTTGTGTACATTACCAGGCGGCAGTAAGTTAATCAACGTTCCCATTATTTTGATGAGAGAGGAACTTAAAATACTTTGGTCAGCCACTATAAGTCCTGCTGTTTATTTTATCATGCTGGCACTTCCATTTCGGCTGGGGATGTTTCCTCTCTCTCTCTCTCTCCCCCTCTCTCTCCACGTCCATTTTGACAATGTTGCGTGAGAAATTGTGTTAAAAAATTGAATTATTTAGCAACAGCCCTTGGTCACGCCTGAAAAGACACAGCGAGGTCAAAAATAAATATAACTTAGCCACATTTAAAAACTCGACGCGTTTGGTTCTATTTTTTATTTAAATTTAGGCGTGGGAATAGACTAAAAAATTGAAACAAATTACAAAACACGATTATCACAATAATTACAATTGTACCCTTGTAATCAGCCGTTAGGACAAACGGTAATTAAAATAATGTATTTCAATATTATGATCATCACATATTTTTTTCGCAAATGGACCCAAACATTTTAAAATAAAAATATAAATTACTGGATGTTGTTTGCGATTGCAAATGGATCAGGAAACAACATTATAAACTTACAGGTTGTTAAAGTCATTGTCTGAGAACTAGAACCACATTGTGATCATTTTTAAGGATTATTTAGTTCTACAACTGGATAACCCACAAGATATAAAAGCCAAGAATACAGGTGTAATCGATAGTTGTGTGGTTGGTGGACTGGGATGGTTGTGAACATGGAGTAGAACTAAGTGCTATATAGTGCTCCGCGCATTCGTAAAGCAAAAAAAACTGTTCTCGTTTACATTATTTTATAATCGAAATATACATTTTCCTGAAATATGTTGAAGCAGGCTGATTTCTATTCTATATAGCAAAGAATCAGCATTACATCCTGATTACGTATCATTTGGGTTGTTTTAAATTCAAATCAATGATAAGCTAATATTGTTTTTGAAACAGGCAGGCAGGACTGGTAACTACAGAGGAGACAACAAGCCAGTTCATGGAATTAGAGAGAAAAAGAACCTAGTAATTTGCAACAATTAACGACAACGTCGACCATAATACTCTGTAGTCTGTACTGAACAACAGCTTATAACGGACTTGCTTGCTAGCCGCTTAGGGATTATAAATAAAACAGTAATCGACCTCCAGCGGCAAGATGGAAGAGTTCAAAATACTGGAGTTTGTTTACATAGCGATGAATTTGCTCGTGTGTTCTTCGTTGGTAACAGGACAAACAATGTACGAGGTAAAGAGTTGTCTTTCTTGGACGATTACTTCACTTTTAAGAATTGCCCGAGTTTCGCATAAACTAATTTGTAACAACAAGATAAGTTATTGAATAAATACAGTAGTTTCAATAATACGGAGTACTTTGGTGCGATATATACAAGTGCTGCTGCTAATTCTGTCACTAATATTATTGAAAAGGCTATTCTGCTTCAATATCACAACGTAGATGCTATCGTGGAACTACACGTATAATGGTATTGGGATGTAAGTTTATAGGAAAATTCCAGACACCAGTCTTCACATTATATATGCTCCCAGGTTTATTAAGTTTTCAAACAATCATTAGTAAAGTTTATTGAAATCAGAAATAGCAATAGATACAATACGATGAGAGATATAAATCATGGTTGTGTATAGATAGATCGCGTACAAAAGATCAACGGCAATACCCACTCGCCCTATTTTTGTAATATCTATAACATGACGATTGACGAATGACAGGCGTACAATGGTAAACTGAAACCATAAATTGCTGGCTCTCCGTCCATAATGCATGTGCTTTTATTCATTCCTCCCAAGAAAAGCCACTGCTGATGTATAAGGATATTAGCTTCCTTGGAAAACTCCCCACAACATGACGCGATGGACTCGTTCTTTCATCAAGCCCAAAGTTTTTTGAAAAATATAATCTCCGACTGTTTTATCGATCCTTATTTCAGGATTATCTTGATGCACCGTTATTTCGACTCCACTTCGAATCTTCTTTTTTGTCTTGGCGTTATTTTTTCCTGAAACTCCTTGATATTTTTAGAGTCTTCATGTTTAGCGATTGCTTTTGACATAATATGAATATTTTAGTAAATAAAAATTAATCTAAAAGGCTAAAGCTCCATACGAGAGATTTTTCAAACACTTTTATGTCCACACTTTTTGAAAGAGAAGCACAAGTGCAGATATAGATTGTTGAACATTGTCAAACTTTTGTGTCGCACTTTTTGATTTTGATCAATTGAGTACAGAATGACCTGTGGACGCAGTATTTTTTTATCGTCGGCTTTTTTCGTGAAAGTGTGACACAAAAGTTTTTCAATTTTTAATGATTGTCAAGTGTTACGAAAATGTCTAGAATAATCTCTCCCCTTTATGGAGAAGGGTACCTAACCTACAATGTAACGAAATACACTTGTTTATACTGAAAAAAATTTCGTTAAAAATGATCAAATTCATATTTTAGAAGATACCCCGTGTTACGAGTAAAAGCAGTCTGCATAGAGACTTCATACAATGTGCTGCTTTTTCAAGAACTAGGGAATCTTTCCCATCATTGTTTGTAACATCAAAACGTTAGTTGCATGAGTTGCTTCTCGCGCGCGAATCTGTCCAATTTCCTTCATGCGAGATTCATGTGCCATGCAAATTTCATTCCAGTTCCTAGAGATAACAGTTCTTTGTCACCAACAGAAACACTGGATTTTTGTGGTGCAAGTTATAAAAAAAAAACTCATAAATCTAGAAACATTTCCCCCACTCTTTGTCGATCTATAAACTGATTCAGTATAAAACCTGGCACCGAGAGTGTTGCGCACAAATATCCACAATCAGCCATTTTTTCACTTTTGTATAATCCCTTGCTCCCAATCTGTTAAAATGCGCCGTTCTGTATAGCTTATCCAACTCGGCTGCCCCAAGGAAAAACCAAGTATCTCCAATTTTGTGAAAAATGAGATTATGCATGTTCTGGACTTAGCTTGTTACTTGGTTTTTCCGTGGGACGGCCACATAGTTACTATGTGGAATTCAAACAAACATTTTATAACACTAAATAATAATATATGCTATTTTTACGTATTGAGAGTTATTAGACTTCAAGTGAACAAAAATTGTAGAGTTTTCTCTTTCAACCTTAAAAGTTGCTCATTGGCAAGTTCGAAATGAGCACATTTACGTAGAAAACTATGAAGAGACACCGAAACATAAATTTGATTACGAAGCTGATACGCAGCAATGAATACCATGTCTGTATTGCGACTATATATTGCATGGAAAGTTCGAGCCCTATTTCTATTATCTCTGCAATTTGTACCCTTTCCTCGAAAATCGAATTATATTCTAGACTCTTCGAGCTATAAATCGAAAGAGATGTTGAGCAGTTAAGTTACAAAACACACAGACATTATAGGCAGTATTGAGTTTAAAGTTTGAAATAAGTTAAGTTTTGAAATAAGAATGTTTGCTTTTCAAATTCTTGAAGAAGCAATCTTCTGTTTATTTTTTGTATATACATTAAATAACAATTTCTCTAAAAAAAACAGCGAAGACTGCAAATTCTTCTCGTTGTTGCTAACGATTGCAATAAGCGTTCTACGTTGAAAGAAAACGAATCCAAGTTAGTCCAGCAAGCTCAAGTCTCTCCCAACGCCCTATCCCTAAAAATAATATTACTCCTAACTCGTTTACTCTGTGAAAAACTGCCAGTATTTCGAATTCCTTGAATGGGGAGAATTATTGCATTACATCTTGGAGTGAAAACAATTTAGCCAGTAAACACAGAGGAGTTTTGCAACTGCTATTGGAAGTATTCTGACATTTTTTTTTTATTCCAAATAGCCTAAAGTCGGCGACCTAGACCTGTTGGGAGGGCGATTAGAATTACCCTCGAAAGGGCAGCGCAGCACTTTTCCATGACGTAAAGTAGTAGAGGTTATTACTCTCACTATTTTCCGATACGGTGTTGCTGGATTACAGGAGTGCGCCGTTGTTCCTGAGTCAACATGTTGATGGCATCTCAAAAAGCTGTTTTGCATTTTCATATTAACTTACTCCATGATTCTACTTATACGGTATTATTATATTTTCAGAATTACCGATTTATTTAATTAATCAACTTTCAGCAATGTATCTGTCAAAAATATCACAGTTTTTTTTAAGTTAAATCAAAGATTCATTTTACATTTTACAATGAACATATCATATTACATATATTATTAATTTTGAATATATTCCTCTAATATCAATACTGCAGAAAGCAAGAAATCTCAAATTATGGTAAAGAAATAAGAGAAATTTAATTAAAATTAATATGAATAGATTTCTTCATTTCAAAGTAAATTGACTCTTTTCCTTTTACATGATAGTCATATGAATTGCCAATTAACGATAACGAGTCTAAAAGTAAAAATAAAGTTTCATCAAAATATTAAATTAATGTTTAGAAATTCATTAAAAAAACAGACAGATTAGTAGCCTAATATTCCGTATTTTGAAAGCTGATACGAAAATACATCTTAGAAAAATAGAAAATACAGCTACTTCGTATATTATCATTATAAATGGAAATCTGAATAAACTCTTATGAATGCATATACTTTTGTACTTCATAAAAATCCTGATAAGATATCCTTTTAAACCTGTATTTTATGCACGAATGTTATTTATTATTTTGTGTTATTACATAATACAGAATAATACTACCTTTTCTTGAGAATGAGATGAGGTGTATGAATCGAGCTATAAATATTATAGAATTTGCTTGTAGCCTATTACCCAGTGATATGCATTTATTTACAGGAAACAGTCATATGTAATTAAAATGTGAACTTTAATTCTAATAACTTAATTATAAAGAATTACCCAAGTTAAACTTAAAACATAATTAAAAGACATATATGATAGTTAATAGTTGTCAATCACAGTTTCATTCATTTTACGGTTTGATTCTAGTCTGGCTCTGGAGATTATTCTCGCATCTGAGACCCAGTATCCAGTATAAAACGTATTTACTGAAGAACTCTTATTTTTTAGAAAATATTGTATTTGCAGTAAGCGCACTCACGATATGATCTCGTGACATACATTCGACAGCACTTTCGCGAAGAACGGTAACCGGAACACAGTGGATTACCGTATAATATAATTTATTCGCTATTTTCTGTGTCCAATCCAATCTCAATTGCACATACATGAGGTTTAAAAACTGATGAGATCATTGTTACAATAAGAATTACCTCGTAATGATTTCGTTGGTAACGAACAGGGGACTGGGATATACAGATCAAACTCTTTGTTAATTGAATTCAATATATTGGAAAATATACGGTATCTCGCAGGTACATAACCCCGAGCTAAAACGGGGTTATGTAAAGTATATTAATATACATCTACCCCCTTGTAGCATTTGCACAACTGAACTCAGATATTACAACTGAACGAAAAAGTTATTCAGTTTGGAAGACTGAATCTTACGGTATTTTATCCCATGACAGACCTATCGATTTTTAAAATTCTACCGTAACAGTCTTCAGTAATCTTGAAATTATGTAATTGAAACTGCGAATGCATCCTGCATTCGTTTTTTGAAATCCAATTGGATTTTCCGAAATGGTTTCCTTGAGTAGTTCCAAGCAGAACCCGAGAAAATAAATAAAGACTTTATATAGATGAGGAAAGAAATCCGCAAGGAGAAAATATCTAACTAAAAAAAAACGAGCTATCCATCAAAGAGTTCAATCTCCATGCCCCCGCAATATTTTCCGCCAGTAGTCTAGCTTGAAATCAGAAAAGATACGGTACCTGATCATACGGAGTTATAACTTGAACGGGTCAATTCCCCAGTCAATTCTTACGTTTGAGAAGCTGGATCATCTATATTTACACAGCAAACGCATTTCAAAAAAAAAAATTAAAAATTGATCTCTGACTTCGGCTGGTATGTCAAAAGAAAGTTCAAAAAGCACAACAAAAACATCGTAATTTTTTTCTTCAAATCCTGTATGTACACTGCGTATAGTGCACTGCAGTTCTTCGAAATTATATATTATGAAAAATGTCTCGAAGTATTCTATTCGCGAAGAAAATGATGTGAATTGTATCCAGGACACTAGTCAGAAAAAGTGGGTGCCTTGAAGTGATGCGAAAATAAATAGAGCAAACTGGAATTAACGTGAACGTTTTCGGCGGGTATAATATCCTAGTGATGAGCATGTAGTCTTAGAATCTTAATGAATTTGCAGGCTTTTGAATCCTAAAACCAGATTAATAGCGGAAAAGTGGAAAACGTTAACGTAATTAATTCCAATTCGCGCTATTTCTTTTCGCGTCACTTCAGGGCACCCGAAAAACGCGCAGGTAGAAACTTAATCGCGATTTTGTATAAATTCTCCCAAGTTTTCAGTTTGGTATCATAAGGGCTCATTTTACTGTGGCTGTTGGCAGGACAGGAGAATGTTCTTTGAATTGGTTTAATTAAAGTTTATAACTAAATAATGAGAATTATTTGTATACTATAGAAACTGTATCCATGCAATTCTGTATCACAATACTACGCGACTTTGGTTTTTTTTTTTTTTTTCTTACAAAACTAGACATGAAGAACGCTTCGATGAAGTGAAGAAGTTGCTCAAAGATTAAGAAGCGTGCGTTACACTTGCCAGTATAGTCTAATCGCGTCTGACACGAAACTTGGGGGGAAAAAATTGATGTAAGAGTATATTCTGGATTTGAGAGTTTTGAAGCGAAAATACATTTGCAGGTCGGCTATTCCCTTCAGGATATTCTGTGACAGTAACAGATGATGCAGTATAAACTCCACGAAAAAAATATGCAGTTGAGTGTTGCTGCAACTGCAAGTCGATGGTGAGCCAGTAGTCATTTGATGACAGACTCTTCTCTTTAAAATAACTTAAAACGAAAGTTCTCCCTTCCTTTCAATTAAAACATTCAGTGGTTTTTATTTACTAATATTTTCATAAAATTGGAAAACTCTGTTCCATTCGTCCTTACTCCTTATGCTATTTAGTTTGTCTGCGTGAGTGATGAAACATAACGTATGACTACAGTATACACATTTTAAAATAATTATACGGAAAAGTTTACACTAAACTTACGGTAAAATTAATATTATGCGTATTTTACAAGGATAATAAACAGACGTGTTAAATCCATCTTGACATGTTGAATGACAACTTCATTATTCTTGCTTCTTACAATGATCAAGAATGTGCAGTACAAAAGATTATTACGTCAGCTATCTAATCACAAAGGAAAAATGTGTTATATTATAGCTGTTTATATAATACAGAGTATAACAACTGTATTTTTGGTTTTCCAGCCTAAACTGATCTGAATAAAGATAATTTACAGATATGTTTTATAATTATTCAAGCCGGATGGATAACTGAGAACATGCAGTTTCAATGTTTTTATCTTTACAAAAGTTAAGGAATATAGCATCGCGGCTGTCTGCATATCTTCCTTTGACCGTTGTGCCGTTCAGCTTATAATGAACATTTCTGTTTGTAAAAGCATGCCTCCAATATCCATATTTCTTAATACAGACACTAGTTTATAGGAATTCTCGCATACTTACTAAATTTTTATGAAGACTAATATTCTAATATCAATAGCAGGGATTTCCTGCCTATTTTAACTATGTATTAATGATTTTTTTTATTGTGCATGCCTTATATACACCAACACCTGAAACACAATTGCACCTCTTCGTTGTTTGGCAGTATCGTTAAACTTACATCATTATAACAACAACACTAACATCAATGCATGGCACTAGTAATATATTGTATGGTAAAGTTTCGTTGTACTCGAATTTACTGTACTGTTTATATACTCTCGCCTACTAACAATATTCTCCGTATTTTATGCCCTCAAAATATAATTCCGGTGTCGGAAAATTCGTTTTTTTAACAAAATGGTGTAAGATTTTTTTCTGTTGTTTCATAACACCGGTTTTAAACTTAACTGCGACGACCTATCAATAACGAATCAGCAGGGCAGAAATAATATGCTAGCTGTAGGTAACAGCTTTTGCTGGTAAGAGGTCATAGTACGGAATAATGCAACAGCAAAGCATGTTCACACTTTAAATTAGTTAATTTTTCGCCTTACTACCTTGTAAAAGCAATATTCTTTTTCGCTTTGCTGCTTTATTTTGATTTGCTTTAGCTTGGATGTAACCTTTTGAAAGAGTGTTAATACTTTCTAATTATATTTATTCTCAATTTCTTTCCATCTCTGCATTTCCATTAATAGCTATTATTTTATATCATATTTCTATAACCACAGGGTGCGCATATCCCACGAAATTGCAAACGCGTTTTAATGCTATATTAGAATATTAAAAGGTTCGCATTTTGGCCCCGGCCAGTCAGGGCGGTAATGAAAGAACGGCGAAAAAAGTTGCAATTACTCGCACAGCACGCACTCGCCAAAAACACAGAAGGCGTTTTGTTATTGGGTTTTTGCGTTTATTACCTTTAATAGGTGCTTTTTTTTTCGTTCTCCAACACGCAAAATTATTTCAGCCCCAACAGAGCCAGATATATTTTCTATTCTATAGGAAGATTATTAAACTTGCCATAACAGTAATCATGGCGGGATAAACTTTCTACATAAATTGAATATAGTAGTGAGAATTGTGAATAATAACTGTTATTGATGAGCAATTTTATACCACAACCCTTTTTTTTCCGAGTTCTGCTATAGCTGAAAATTAAACAGAATTTTAATATGTAGGCTAAACTGTAAACACTCCAGTACTTAAGGCTTATCTCCGGTATTTTATTGCATGCTTTGCAGCTATGCATTCAGCTTGCAACTTCTACTCCTTATAATAATTAATTCTTGGTAGTACTACAGTAGTTCTCCGTACAACGTAACTACTAAAAACGTTTGTCCTATAATTGTCTCCGGTGATGTTCAGAAACTACAAAAAAATATTATAGTTTACCTTTTATTGTACCTGCCGCATGTAGCATTTCTTTATTGAGAAATCGCCTGAATTGTTATAATTCTGATTGGAGTTACAGTTTAGTTACAGTTTACAACGTTCTAAAATCGTGTAAGTTTACTATCTAAAATAATTTTGGATCCGTAATATCTCCACAACTGAGAGATGAAAATTGATGCGTTTAAAACAGATGGTCGCAATTAATTGTTTACGCTCGTACATTACACTCGCGAATAACCCTAGATTATTTTTTAATGTACTTTTCAGCCGTATTTCATCAGCTGATGGTTTCGCGTGTGTGCTGTAGACCGCGCGTGCCGCAATTCAACCCAATTATTTATGTTTATTCTTTGTCATAATATTTTAAAAATCTTTAAAGTAAACAATGGTCTTCCAATATAAGAGACATGATCCAGCGGCTCACTCGCGCGCGCGGCGGCGTTGCATTTGATTTAGTTTAAGTACGGTACGTGATGCCATAATATTTACACGTTTCCAAATATAAAGTTTTCCTAAAGAATGTCGTTTTCCTTTTATAAGCTCTGACATATTTAACGTTTTCGCTCTTCGCTTCGCGCCAGTTGCGTAACTTTATGGGTGGCAGGGATGACAGCGGGCCGCTGAGACACTGATGAAAACAAGTTTACGTCATATTAAATGCAATGTATCATAGTGGTGTACGATTAATAGAAATTTAGATTTTAGTAATCGAATAGTACCGAAACTCGATTGTTTGGAAATAGAAATTTCAATTAATCGAAATAATCGATTATTCGTAAGTTTACGATTATTGCGATCTTTAATACGGATGACCAGACTTGTCAGGAATATTGACCTACGCATATTAATTTAATATTAATTTTTTTTAACTACAGTTTATAAAACTGTTACTTTGAGAAGTGTACGTTCTATTTTGGCTTTTATATAACTTATGTACAGAATTGGTCTAACGACTAATTAATAGAAAATAATCGTAACCGAAAGCATAATCGAAATCGAAATTAATCGAAATCGAATCGAGATCGAAAGAATAAATAAATCGAAATCGAAATAAAATCCACCTAATGTATCATATTAAGGGGATTGCTCAGATTGAAATTTTTAATTTCTTCCCCGACATGGTGAACATGGAGAAACAATGGACCTGTCAATCACATCCATTGTTTCGAGACGTCCACCGGGTCTGAGAAGAAATTAAAATTTTCAAGCTGAGTAATCACTTTAAGCAGGCTACAGAGTATAGATCTATTGCTAAAGGGAACCTTGTGTCGTGTGTTCTTTTGTCCTAGCCTCTGGAAAACTAGTTCCGCCCCTGTTTCGTGCTGATGTTGAATGAAAATTCCCTTTGCGGATTATTCAGCTTCGTGTGTTTATGTTTCTATATTGCGCTGTATAAAGAACGGTTTTGCATATTGCACATATAACTTATTTATGATATACATTTAAGGAATGCGGTTTACTTCTCAGAGAGAGGAAGAAAACAACGCGATTGATTTTTTTCTTTCTTCTCCAAACAGCTGCAGAATGTATACGGAGTAGGCACGAGTTTTGGGGGATTACCCTTTACACCGCGTATATTGCGAAGTATTTATTGCTGAGAATCACGAAAGAAATTAGCATCGAAATGTCTGTTTGCATTTTTTTTTCCTTTCCGCACTAGTGGTGTAAGTATCATTTGGCAATAAATCAGGATCACAATGCCAAGTGCATTATTACAGAACTTTCTATATCGATTGCCGTGAAAGGTGCAATGCGTTAGCGCAAATAAAATTAGCTCGATGAATGTGTTTACGTGTGAGGTAATTTATATCGAAAACGTATTGTCTAAAAATGTAGATAAATTAAATTTGTTGTTAATTCTATTTGAATATTAAAAGTGGGTTATGCAGTGATATTCAAATTTACAGTTTCTTTTATTTGCGTACAAGGTATCAGCACATTTATCTAAGAAGAACAAACTGATAGATTTTACACACGGACGTACCAAAAGAACTATATTACATACAGACACCGGTACACTGTGCAGGTTCCAAATGCGATTTTTAAAAAATGCTGAAAATAAACGAACACAATTTTATTTTATTTTATTTCATGCTAATAAAATGTTTCAAAGCAACAGCCAAATGGAAAATGACATGTCGATTTCAAACAATCTATGAAACAAAATCTTTATTAAGGGGTGATAACTATTTGAGACAAACTTTGGAATGATGTAATTCAGGAAGGAATGCATTTTTTATCGGATAAAAACCATTTTGAAGCAATAAATTCATTCGGCATTCATTGCCTGAAACACAAGAACGCTGCGCTTCCTTCACGCCGGACATCTACTGTACAAACCTCTAATCTTACTCTGTACAAGAGTATGGAAAGTTTGGAATAGTGTAGTTCATGAACTGATGCATATTTTTCAATTCTGTAAAAAGCGTTTTCAAGTCTATTCAATTGTACATTCATTGCTTGAAACACAAAAACGCTGTCTTGCCTTTATGTCGGACAGTGTTCCATCTAGCTAACCTTACCCTGTACAGCAATGTAAACCTATAGCAATGTTAGGGTATGGGTCCACAAGGTAATTAGCGAAAAAATTCAGTTGCAGCCAGCCTATGATTGGCAAAACGATTCAAGACAAGATCACGCAGCAAGAATGTTGTGATTCCTGATCGTGTCCCGCAATTGGCGCAACTTAAATAATAAATTCACAATCAACGAATTCGCGACAAATTCAACCACCACCGCGTTTAGAATTGCGCCGATTTTCGAGACACGATCAGGAATCACGACGTTCTGCCTGAATTTGATAGTGGAATTATCTGGAATAGTTTTGACAATCTAAAGTTAAGTTTCTTCGCTAATTACCTTGTGGACCCATATCCCACTCGTGCCATAGGTTTTACATTGCTGTACAGGTTAAAGTTAAAGGTGTGTACAGTAGATGGAACGGCACGAGGGAGGCGAAGCGTTTTTGTGTTTCAGGTAATGAATGTCGAATGAATTTGCTTTAAAATGCTTTTTATCCGATTAATAAATATGCATCCGTTCCTGAACTATACACCATTCCAAAGTTTGTCTCAAATTTTAGTTCTCCTCATTACTTCCACCAACGGATTTTCCCTATAGCTGAAAGCTTACTGGTGCATATTGCGGGAACTTCGAACTCCAGACCCCTT